>UELU01144838.1:50042-155076 GCA_900490025.1 Megastigmus dorsalis
GTAGTCTGAACGAGGACACATGGAGGAATTCGCTATTGCATTTCATTTTATAATGTGTTTCCAATAAAAAATTAAAAAGGTTGATAATCTTTTAAATGATAAATTCAATCATCTAACGTACTACACACTTTCTATTTATTTATTTTATTTAATAAATGGAGGTAAAGTCCTCTACAATATTTTAAATGATGATATACTGTAGATAAATTGCGTGATTTACAATATTACGATTTAAATAAGTAACAATATTATTATTGAAGCTATTACTCACTAGTGACAATTTTAATTTTTCGATTAAATCTGCCAATTGGCAGATTCTTGATGTGATTATTGACATGATTTTAGTAGACTTTTTTAACAAGAATGCAGGGAAGGAATAAGATTGATCTCTTGGCGATTTTACAGAAGGAAGAGACTTAACATCATCTGCAAATAATAGAATTTTGGCAAATGTGATAACTGCAGATAAATCATTAACCTACGTAAATGTAAAGTAATAGGTAAGTTATAGATAAACATTTATAATATTTAATATATTGCCATTCATACAGACGAAACATGCCAAAAGCGGTACGATGACAAAATATTTATTAATGATTGCAATTATTTTTTTTTTAATAAAAATAGCAAAACTAAAATATTTGGAGATCTCTTCATATTTAAACTCGAAAAGAATCATCCTTAATAGTCAGAATTTGAAAAACATATATATATATATATATAGTTTAACTACTGTAGTAGAATTATTTGTAGCAGAATTATCAGTTGCACATCAGTAATAGCTTTGTCTATTAATTTTTTAAATTGTTTGTTCGATTAAAAAAACTACTATTGAAATGAAATAAGCACATCCTAAGATAGAATAAAGGTGCATATACGCGATGTTTGTTTTTATCATTTTTTCTTGATCTTCATCCAAAAGTATATGATTTGGTATCCAGTTTACTTTGTGCCATATACCTGATTGAAAAAGTCTCTGAAAAATTTTGTTAAACTTTTCGATGTAAGGAAAGGCATCTTCAGTTACAATCCTCACAATTTGATTTGAAAACACTGGTTCAGCAACTTTAGCTACTGGCTGTCCATCATCATCAATGTACATTCTAACACGGTAATCAGCAAATAATTTATTTGTTATGCAAATGACATTTTTGGTTGTGAATAAAGTCTTCAAACATTCATCGATATCACTGACATCGATAATTCTTTTTTTAATTTTTTGTTCATCTGTAGTGTCATTTGGAAGATATTTTTCAAAAACTGCTTTATTCACGTAGATCTTTAGCGGAGAATCAGCTATGTCTTTAAAAGTATTAAAATTAACTTCGGAATCAAGCATATTAACTTGTAAAATCAGTGCATAGAAATTGTTAAAATATGTGAAAGAGATTACGATCATGCTGAAAAAAATTATTTTATCTGGTAACGCTTGTGGATTAGCGTGTACCGTTAGACCGAATAGGATTCGGAAAACAATAAAAAAATCAAACTTTTGCTGTAGTATCTTCAACCAGTAAATACAGTATGTTAAGCAAGAAATGATTAATGGAATCAATACTGTGTATACGAGTAGTGGTAGTGCTACTTGTAACGAGTTATGCGATAACACTGGTACTATGGCAACTAGACGATCGTGGCCAAAATATTCCAAGGTAATTGAAGCGCGATTGGGTTTTAGAAATGATACTGCGGTTGGTAATATTTTTACATCATTAGGCTTTAAATTGATCATCAAATGTTTAATAAAAAATGTCCGTCGTTCAGTAACTGTAGAAGTATCATAAAATTTGATATCAAAGTTCATATTTTCTGCTGCTGATACAATCAAAAAGTAATAGACTGCATCCATACTTATTTTTTTTAATTCGGTCTTCGCTGTCCTTAAAATTGAAGGTTGAGTCTGTATTTTCAATAGCTTTAATGGGTATCTGTTCACATTACGTAACTTGTCTAAAAAAGTTTTTGTATTAGAGTGAACAAGCGATTTTACGTATGAATTAAAAAATGGATTAAAGTAGTGTATATAAGCACCCAAAGATTTGTTACCGTTATATTTCAAATTTGCTTCAATAATGGTAAAGTCCAAGAAATTTATTGACCAGGCGCGACGAAGTATTGTTTCGAAAAATATTCTACGAGTTGGCATATTACTAAGATACAAAATTAAACATTTTGGTCGCATTTGTGTTGGGGAGAATCGAATGAAACAATCTAAAAAATAGAATATATTCGTAGTCTGGATTTCCTCGCTACTGTTGTCATCAATGATCACTACAACGTGCAAAGATACATGCCTCTGAATACCTTTCACATATGAACTTAAAAATCTATCGCTATTGATCGCGTTGATTTTTTCTATGCCCACAATAACAGTTGGATTAATTTGTGTAATTGATTTTAAAACAATGTCCTTTTCACCACTTACAAATATTTTAGTGTCATTCACGAAAATGGTAACTTGGTGAGGTTTCAAGTTTAGGGCTATATCCTGGGCCACCCAATGTGTCCAATCATTTTGCGCAGAACAAGACAAAATTTTACAAATAATTAGCACTGCGATTAAATTGATGTACCGCAATAGATTCGGTTTGTTTTTGTGATTATTATATTTCTGCCAATGACCAATGATCCTAAAAATTTTATCGCACATCTCGTAAATCTTAAAATTAATTCTTATTGTTATATTCTTCGTGTATAACTGCAAAGTAAAGTTTAAGTAATAGCCTTTTAAGATATGATATATATTTATTTTAATGTTATTCAAGCAAGAGCTATAACTTGACCCGATTTTGTACTATTTATCGCAATACTTACACAAGTTTCATGATCTGTTTTAAATAAATATCAGATTTTCTTGCATTCTTTGAATTCGAGAATATGTTATTACAGTGATAAATTTTTTTAAGGATTTGTCTTTGCACATATCACTATAACCAGAAACAATTAGAAGTAACCGATTGAAACTTCGTTTTCGTTTTCAATTCAACTAAAAATTTAGCCTTCCTGCACATGCACAAAACATTATCTACAACAACTGAAATTCGTAAACGCATAAAGGCGTCACATGAAAAAATATCGATTGAGGATAGTGTTAATTTATAGTTCGCGTAATTAATTTACTTTTGCGAACAAAGAAAAATATGAAATATATAATATATATAAGAGTATTTGTGAATAAAGCTAATTTTTTTTTGTTAATTTACTTGAAATAATTCTGTGATATTATCTCGAAATATTTTTTTCATTAGTCCAAAGCTTTTTTCAAAGGAAAGTAAAATATCATGTTCTTTAAACCTTTGTTTTTGTCCTAATGAGAATGGTAATACAAGTTTTGTCATTTTTAATTAAATTATTGGAACTGCATTTAATTTATGTTAATTTAACTATTGGATTGTACTAAATAATAAAATTAAAAAAAAATAAAGCTCAAATAATATCTTTTTTGTCATTCCGTGCGTAAAATTCGATTTCGCGCAGGCTTGAATAAAAATGCAACCGATAAATCAAACATTGTACACGTCATGTCAAAAACTATACTGTTCGATACACGAGCGAGAAGGTCATTTCAACCTCGTGTTTCCTTTTCACCTTTACTTCACTCGCAAACGTCCATACGAAAATAAAATCACTTTCTCGCACTAGTGTCGACATGTACAATAATTTCTATCTAAATTAGCTAAATGATAGTCCTAAACAACAGGTAGGTATAAAATTAACTACATGTATAATAAAAAACCACGATTTTTTCATAAATGTATATTTTTCTCTGATAATGATAAGCTCTTGTAAATTTAACTGATTTATGTTTTTACCAACCCCTAATATTAAAATAAAAAAAAATTCTTATACAGAGATGTGCCACGGTAAAAAAGATTTCTACCTTATCGATTTTGGTATTTAACGAAATATATATACAGAGATCAATTTTTGAAAAAAAAAAAAAAAAAAGCACTCTATATGCACCTGAATAATGATGTAAACATATGATTACAGGTTCTTTCGAAGGCAAAAATCTCTGTGAATTGTGGATGGAATTTTATGAAACTCGAATTACGTAATGTTTACATTATTACCGAGACGGAGATAGAGTTTTTTAAAAAAATTAATCTTACTATATTCACATATTTTGATAAATGCAAAAATTGGTAAGGTACGAATATATCCGACCGTGATACATATTCTTAAGTATCAATTATTATTTTTCAAGAAATATCATGTATACCGTTGATAAAAAATTTCGTAAATTTAACAAAATATTTATTTGAACGTTTACTCAATTCAATATTTGTATATTTATTTAATTCAACTAAATAATTCTGTAGTATGCAATTTAAATAAATATTAGTTTAAATTAATTTTTTTTAGTGCACGAAAATACGACATTTTCGTCAATAACAGAGAAGAAAAAATGTAAGTTACAAAAAAAACCTATACAACTTTAACAAAAGAATAAAACTGGATATATGTATATTGCAAATAATTTAAATAGATCAACAAGAGCAAACTTTAGAGATCTTGTTACCATGCTATTTTGACGCTAAACGTGAAAATAATAAAAAAAGAAAAAGGTAAAACTTTGCAGCAAGGCAAACGATCGCTCGCGCACGCGTCGTGTTTTCATAACAACGGTAAATCTCGCGCAAAAAAAAAAGATCGGAATATAAAGTAAGGCTCGCGCGCGCAGACGGGATGCGCGTATGGAGAGGAGCATAATTTTTCATCGCGCTCTCGCGGCTCCTCGAAAGCGCGGTAGCGTCAATGCTGCATGGAAGAAAAAAGGGGCGCGGGTTGAAGAGAGAAGCTCTTAAAAACTTGATTACCCCCGCGCTGCTTTTATGCGTGCACTCGGTTGCGCGCGCGCGCGCTCGGCTCTTGAGTAGCGCTTTCAATTTTATACCATTTCCTTACTCGCCTCCCATCGAGCTGACGAAATATACGCGTCTTTGCGCCGCTCGCTCACGCCCATAGGACTCGCTTTTCACGCGTGCAGCGGCTGCACGCGCGCGGGTGCGATTTCCTCAGCTGCTGTCCCTTGCATATTTATCGGTGGGGCGGGCCGGAAGATAAAGAAGATAAAGCGCGCGGAGACGGGCAGCCCGGGCTTTGAGAGAGCTAGACAAAGGAGGACGCGGGGAGGAGAGAGAGAGAGAGAGAGAGAGAGAGAGAAGCGAGGGGAGGAAAGGATGGAATGCGGATTTACATAAATGACCGAGTGTCTTTAACGACTGGTTAGACTGAAAGCTCCTTATGCTGCTGTGCTCCTCCTATCTATCGGTCTCGTCCTCTCTCTCTCTCTCTCTCTTTTTCACTCGTTCGTACTTTCATAACTCGAGTATAGTGAATTCGACAACGAAAGGAAATAGACGAATGGCAGAAAAGAGTTAGTGCGACTGCTGGGGGCTGGGCCGGGCTGGAAAACATAGAGAACTGCGAGTGGAGCCTCGGCATCGAGTACCCATTGTACGTCTCGATAAAAACGCATTTATATAAGTATTGCGCATAAAGACAGGCTGATTGTTTTCTTTTACTTTAAATACAGAACACGAGAGATTTTCCTTGACCCACAGAGATTCTCCGCAATAATTTATGTCTTATACGTGATTAAAAACCGGATTTTATAATCTTTAGAGAATAATCGTAAATTGTGTTTGCTTAGAAAGTGCACGCAATACCCTGCTGGCTTATGCAGGCGTTAAGAAAATGACGATGTGAAACGTTTAAAATAGAAAACATATGAAAAAGAAAATATATATTTATTTACCGATATAACCAAAGAAATCAATATGTAAATACATTTCTTGTTCTTCAGAAAAATGTATTCACAATAAAATCATGTCCATACAGGTTTTATCAAACATGAAAAAAAATACAATTAATCGTTTATGAATCTACCCAGTGGCTGTATTGCAGGAAAAGCGGACAAAAAAGGAAGAAAAAGAAATCGGTAGGAAATTGAAAATAGGAGGTTGGAAAAAATGGTTGGAATAAAAAAAAGCTCGATGATAAATGGTGGACCTGCGTGATTATCGATAAAACGAAATAAAGATAAAACTAGCCGCAGAATAGAAATATACAATACGCGAAAAACGACATTTTATGGCTTCCAGTTTCGCGCCGGAAGTGCAGGAATATTTTTTTTTTCAACGCTCGCATACGCGGATATAGCGAAGAGCCAGCAAGAGAGCGGCGCATCTACGCACGAACGCTCATAGATTCGATTTTACAATGCACACAGCGTGTAACGCACGTGGGCGCGAACATAACGGGTAAACCGTCGGGCGACGAATATCTCTCTCTCTTTCTCTTGCTTTTTTTTTTTGTTTCGGAGTGCCGAATGAGAATGGCTACTGATTTTCGATGATGGCCCGACGTGAATTTTAAGCGTATCCGAGTCGTCGCACGTCGCTCTCGGTGTGTTGTTGATCGAATTGGAACGGCGGGTAGGGAACGTAGAAAATTATATAAATTAATTTTCTGTAAAGAGAAATTTCAAATCCGAATAAATATGGCATTCAAATTAATTTTTTAGAACATTTCTTTTTCATTTGTTCTATCCAATTATACAATTTAATCAATTATCTCGCTCGAGAAAATGTGCTCGTTCAGCCCATATTATTGTAATATTGATTTAATTTGATAAATGTATAATAATTTATTGATAAAATTTTGGAGTGTATCGATTTTGGATATGTATTTACGAAATTGTATTGCATTAAATTATTACTAACTTATTATGAGCGCTCTGAGTAGAACTGAAAAATTAAACTTTGATTAATTAACTTACGAATACGAAGGGATTTGGCAATGTGGTATTTTTCGTGTAACTCACCTGAAACATAAAAGAAAAATCCATATTAGGTACACAATTTTTATGCATGTATATGATTATAATTTATATATTATAATTTATATGATTATAATTTTTTAATTATAACAATGTACTTTAAATAAATATAAGTACAAAATTATTTTTTTAATAAATATAGTAAAAATGAACTTTCAAACTCCACGATGTCAAAAGGTAATTAACAGAACAATTTCTTCTTTTGCAATATACACACGAGTTTAAAATGACAATCATAAATGAAATCGTTGAAGACTATACGGAGCTTTTTATATCTATTGCAGCTATAATATTGTTAAATTCGTAAAAGTTCCATGCACGATAAAAAACTAATTGTTCCTTTGACAAAGCCAAAACGCAATATTTTCCTCAGAATCGTAGTATGCGTAACAGCGCGTGTGACGCATCAATTTAAAAAACAAAAAAAAGTCATAAAGCGGATAAGCCGAATCGCACGTAGCGGTAAAGCCAAAAAGAGCGGACTTTGCGTAGGTAAATTCCGAACTAAAAGGTACGTTACGCGAGGTTTAATTGAAAGGCATGTCGCACACGAGCTTTGCGCTCTTTGCGCAGCCAAACTGTGCGCGAAAGCTCCACCGTCTGTGCAGTCGGACATGTACACGAGGCTCTAGTGTATATACAAGGCGGCCCTTTGTACGACCCCATGGGAATCACGTGAGACCCCGAGCGCTGCAGGAGTCTATGCACTCCGCCATTATTCACTCTAATAGCCAACTAAACTATCTTTTTGTCGACAGAAAGTACTTTGTCCAAAATCCGGTTAAAATTGTGCTTTGCGTCCAGTTTTTGCGATACGATCGTTTGGGCTAGGCTCGTGTCGTTCGCTTTGATATGCGAAAATTTTGATTTTATTTATCTAGTCAATATTGAACGGGCTTCTGAAAACTTTCACATGTCAATGAAAAAAGTTTACCAATCGATGCGGCTCGCTGATAAATTGCAGCTACTGCTGTGAATTTATATAATGTGACTATATTTACTTTTCAAACTATTAGCAGATTGAACTGCTCTATGCTATTATAGCCAACTGGTATAGTTTTGAGAAAATATTAATAAATCATAAAGATTCATATTACTTTCGTATTGTAGCTATTCTAATTACATTTTATAATTACATTTATTTGACACTTATATTTTTAATTAATTCGTATTTATATTTCAAGGCCTTCTAAAAACTTATTATTCATCTTTTCTAGAATTTTATTTATATAGTACATTGTAATAGCTGAGAAATAAGATAAGATGTACTTTTTGTATTTGTTTGTTTTCTAGCTTTACTGATAAATACTAAGCTGATAAACTGTATGTCTTTTATACACATACAGTCTATGATATAATTTATAATCAAATATGTATGATATTAAATCTGTAAAGTTTTAATATCTAACTATTAAGTCGGAAGATTGATCGAAAAATTTATTAATAGTTTTTTATTTTGCAAACTGTTGAAGTATAAGCATTAAGGGACATTAGGGGATTTGTGGATTTTGAATAAAAAAATAAAAACAAGTATACTGCATTAATGGAATGAAATGAAATGAAATATGGCAATAAAACGTTAAAATGCAATATCGTTTTATAGATGTATTTTACAAGGACCAAGAAGCCGTTAAAAGTTATGATTATAGTCCATTATAAGGCGAAGGATCAATTCTTTCATCCATGTATGCCTTGTTTTAGTGCTAGCACGACTTAAATTATCCACTTAACTTTAATAACATCATTTTTTATATCTTTATTTTTTATTATCTATATATGCAGTATTTTATATATATATATGTAGTAAAATGTATTTTACAAGTGACTACATATACAATTTTTCAATATTTCGAGCAAAATGAGTATTAATATTTTATAACCACTAGATAGGGAACATATTAGATTTTCACCCGAAACTATATACTAATAACAATTATTCCATGGTTTATTTGTAAACTTATGAAAAGCTGTACCGCATAAATATATGTATCAACTTAAAATTGTATAATATCGCGTCTAAGTGCGGGAGAGCTAGAGTTTATATATATGAAATATCGTTCCTGGGAGAGACGAATCTTCACTGTTTTACGAGGCACTGCGGCGTGGTCTCGCGCGTTGAACCGAGAAAAGAAAAATACTTCTTGGTTCGCCCTCGATGCGTCTACAGTATACGTGCGTAAGTATATAGACGCCGTCGCCTCTTATCTCTCGCGTTCGTTGATCTCTTTATGAATTTTTCTTATCTGTCCCCTCGCGAGTTCGCGCGCGCTAGTTTACGACTTCTACATAAGCAGTGCGCCAGAACAAAATTATTCTCGATCTTCTCTCGACCCTCCGAATGCTTCCCTCCGCTAACCTTATAAATTGACGTGCGTAATTTCGCGCGACTCTTCCGAGAGTAACTCGTGGTGCGTACGGGAGACCAGCGGAATTAATCAAAGAGGGACGGTAATATGCAAGACCGCGGTTGACTGTGTACGTCAGGCGCGCGTTACTTATTGAATTCTTGAAAGCATTTGCCATATAATGCGATTTACAGGCATCGAGGGAACGAGCGGTTCCGTTGCAGAGCTCGCTCAATTGCTTGTAACGATCGAAAAGCAAGCGGCCCGGCCTCGAAACACAAACACTGCGGACGATTGAGAGACTTGCGCTCGAGCAGTTTGAGTTCGATGGGAAATTGATATTAATTACTGTATTTTTGCGAATCGAGAGAAATGAACTGCGCAAATCAAGCGCGATGAGACCAAAGTACTAAAAATTTATGTCGCAAAGTCTTTTTGTTTTTAACAGCTCTTAGTTCATTTGGTATATCTTGCAGCTGCTTCATTGGCTTCAATAATTTCTCGTTACTTTGAAAGAAAGCTAAATTAATTTTTCCTTAGTACAATACCGCATATATTTAACAATATAAAACAAAGATAATAGCTAGTATTGATGTATTACACTCTTATAAAGACCTACAAGAAAGATGAAAAAGAACTTTGTCCAAAGGACATCATGCGGTACCAAAACTTCCCGATCGGAGGAAAATATCTGAAGCTGCGCGCAGGGGGGCAGGCGATCTAATCTAAATATAGATGCAGTAGGCGATGCAGCCTTGGAGCATTTTTCAAGTGCACCAGAGATCGGGCCGCACGAGAAAAGCTCGGAGAGAGGGAAGTAATCCCCGCACGCGTAAAAGAAGCACCAAGTCGTAGACAAAACTACTGCAGGCTGCATGTATGCGCAAGAAAAGGTCGACCGAGAGAGAGAGGGAAAGAAAAGGGAACAAGAAAGCGAGCGGGCGCAGATTCGAGATGGCGCTGGATAACGATAAAAAAGAAAGCTCGCCAGAGGCTGACTGCAGCAGCCGAGGGTGAGATGAGCCATAGCCTCGCGCTCGGCCAACTTTCCAGCCATCTGGTGCCGCAGCAGCAGCAGCGGCAGCAGCAGCCAGGGCCTCGGAAATGCCTGTGCAGCTAGAGCTGCACAATCCGAAAATCACTGCTCGCACGCGCGCGCGCCCACGGCCCCGGCCGACTTTTTTCCTTTGCCCTCTTTCGCGACCGACTCCCACTCCCCCAATGCTGCAGACGGAATAGCCGAGACGCGCGGGATATCTCGCTGCACCGCTGAACGCGCGTCCTAAACGTTTTGTCTCATCATCCTTCGTTTTGACGCGATGCTGAATTTCAGTCGGAATTTCAATGAGACTGTATTTGGTCCAAGTGGTCGGTGAATTTCTTATATAGCAGCCGTGTAGAGATAAAAGCGGCCAGAGGGATTTCTTGGACGGGTTCAGCATTTGCATTTGTTTCGGATGCGATTCGTGTGCAGCAAGTATAAAGTGCAGCTTGCCATATACACGAGGGTATAGAACTGAAACGAGTCATCGTGCTTAACTTTATTTTTAACAAGATTTATGTAGAAACGTTTGATGGTGATTTCATTTATTTTTTTTTTGTCTAGAGCTGCGTAGATTTAGAAAATTTGGTCGTTACTCATAGCATAATCAAGAGCATCAACAAGAAGATTATTTTAGGACCACTATAGCCATGCTTTCTCGAGTCTGCACCAATATTAGCAATTGGGAGTGAAGAATCGATGAAGGTATAAGCGACTTTATCTTACAGATTTCGTAACAGTCAGGTTTTCCAAGTGCACTGGGCGCGAGTCCGACTTATTCGCGTCAACCGGAAAAACACTTGCGTCTCTCATCAACAACGCATCCATCCACAGAGTCTGAGAATTTTATCGCGCACCGCAGGTTTTTCTAACACTCCATCACATATCTCCTCGCTCTCTAACCCCCCCCCTCTCTCTCTCTCTCTCTCTCTCTCTCGTTCTATCCAGTTTTCTGGCTGGTCTCTTTCCCTCCCGCGACTTTGACTCAGCGCGGCGCGGTCTATAAATAAATCCTCTCTAAATATAGCCCCGGCGGCTTTGCGCGACTATAGCGGGGGATTCGAGCCTTTTCTACGTTCCCGGTATAGGAACCGCTGCCTCCGCCTTACCGCTGCTGCTGCTGCTCGCCGCCAACTCGCCTTGTATACTTGCTGCTGCAGCCACGCAGGGAGAGCGCACATATCCCACCGCATCCCGGCCGCCGCGCCAAAGGGTCACCGGCACCGAGCGCCCCGCGAGCACTCGTCTCGTACGTGTACATCAGCGGCAGCAGCAGCAGCTCTCGCCCCCACCTCGCACACCGATTTTAGAGTTTGCCGACGTCTGCTTGCAGAGAGAGAGAGAGAGAGAGAGAGAGAGAGAGAGAGGAGAAAGCAAGCCTAATGCCCGAGCACGTTAATTGCCAGACATCACGCGACCCTGGGCCATTGATCTTTGCGCGCTATAGCGGACTAGTCCATTCACGAGGAAGGCGCGGACCGGAGAGAAAGAGTTGACTCGCGCAGACTTTGAGGACTCTTGACTCGCGGCCCGGCCCCCTCCAAGGTCATCGCGCCTGCAACCGCCTTTACTTTTCGCTCTGCGCCACAGCTACTCGAATTTCACATTTGCTTGAATTCCCGCCGAATGTGTGTATGGGGAAAGTGATTCGGATGAAGAGTTCAATTTCATATCCCGATGGATCAGCGGCCGATTGTTTCAAATCGATTGCATTAGAACCCGGGCTAAAAATCCAAAGTTTTCCAATTACCTTCCGAACTACACTGTGTTCGTTTACAGTGTAAATAAAGCATTTAAAAACAAACGCCGCTGCAGTTTCAGGAAATCATATCCATTGAATTGAATTATACAGACACTATTTACATGACAATGCCAGTAGCTTATATACGTTTCATTTCATTTGCAAATTCAAATTGCAGACTATTTCGGATCGGCTACATGTACATACGTTATAAGCAGCAGGGGTAATAAGTTGACAATTGATTTTCAAATTTTCTATTACAATAAATTCATTATTCAATTGATTGATCGCAATTAAAAGCACGCCGAGCTTGCTATAGAGATTTAATGATTTTTCCGCAGGAATTAGAGTTTTTTTCAGCTCTCATCAGGCGAAATTATAGAAAATCTTTCTCGATAATCCAGCAAAATTCCGATGGACTTTTTGATTAAAGACTTTTTAGCTTTCAAACTGCAGCGCACTTTAAATTCTTCAGAGCAAAAAAAAAATTAAATTACTTATACGCTCTTCTGAAAATGCCCCGTTTATTAATTGATGTAGTGCGCAAGAGAGATGTGTTTCAATTCAGAAATAAAAGCTTCGAAGAAATGATTTTGGACGAGTGCCTGCAAGGCGTACATGTAAATAATTCATGCAGATGTAAAGGTTGAAATTATTTCCAGTATTACAATTACTTGTATAATAACTCATGAGTGAAAGATTTATAGTTAAAATATTAAAAGCATTAGTACGATACGAACAATGCAAAATATTTCAAAATTTCTAATCTATAACTAATTCTATTTTATAACTAGTTCTGTTTAAGGATGTACAAGCGATTCTCATTGAAAAATAAATTTCCAACATTGAGAGTTGAAATTTGATGAGTATTTAATAGTACATCTATTTGAACTATTCCAAAAAAAAAAGAATGCATTCATCGTCTAGATTCTGAGAAAACAGCTTCTGAAGTTGACAGTTTGGATCGTTTGGATACTCAAATACAGAGGACTTTATGGCATACTGAATAATCCAATTTTAGAAAATCAAAAACCATTTAAAAGAAACTAGAACTCTTACAGAATATAACGATATGTTTATAATATGTTTATAATATGTTACTTCAGAAGCTGTTTTCTCAGTATCTAGACGGTAAGTGCATTCCTTTTTTTTGGTATAGTTCAAACAGATGTATTAGTAAATACTCATCAAATTTCAACTCTCAAAGTTGGAAATTTATTTTTCAATGAGAATCGCTTGTAAAAATATATGCGCTTGTCGTTAAAAATAAAACCCAATGGTACAACTAAAACATCGCTAATTAATTGTTATACTATGTCACGTAGCAGCTCCTCAAAAAATCACACGTCTTTTTTAATCCAACGGAAACGAGACGGAAATGGGTTAAGCGTTAATCCCATCGAACGCAATCTCAGCGCAGAGAAGACTCGTTACACCTTTCATCGAACATCTCATTCTCGCGCGATATATCACGCGCTCCCTTTCACCTTGATGCGTGGAAACATAAAAAAAAAAAAAAAAACACGCTGGATTTCCATCTCATTGACGGCGGCGGACGCATTCGCTCGGGGGTTCGACATCGGGGTACTGTGCACACGAGTCGCTCGGTTAATTAACCGTGTCAAACAGATCAAGCGAGGAGCTGCTGCTGCTGCTGTAGCACACGTCATATATGCTGCCTCGGCTCGATTGACACGCACACACTCCTGCAGTGACTAATCCCCCCGGGACTCTTTCTCACCCTCGCTCTCTCGCCCCTTGTATCCCATAGGCTTTTAGGATCCCTAGATCCGGTCTTTTCTGCGATATATTTTTTCTAAAAGAGATTTACGTGAACAGTGAGCCGAATCTAACAGATTATTATTAAACAGACAAACATACTGGTGCGAATCATTTATCATTCAATAATTTTACCATAACAGATTCTAAATGTTACAGAGAAATAAATATTAGTTGTACTTGTATTACTTGGTTTGTAAAACTGATATAAAAGATTTACTGAATTAAAAGGTGAAAATTACGAAAAACGGAATTGGATCGAATCCACACCCACTTTATTTCTCAAACTCATCACCTCTTAACCATTAAGAAAACACGTTACGAAATGACTGTAAGCAGCTGCATTTTGTAATTAACACAACTAAAGCCTCGATTGCACAATTGAACCTCGCCTACTTTCGTCCTGCATCTGCTTTGCTTCTCATCCTTATTTATTTATCTCTCTTTTTCGTTCTCCGTTGTTCTGCACGGTAACAATATACTGAATAGTGTAATTTTCAACTAATATCGTTCGTCATAATTTTAAAATTATTGAAGTAATAAATATTTTCTTAAATTATAAAATATAACATTTTATGTACAATATACTTTAACAAAAGACATATTTTAATTATATTATTTTGGTTATAGTACAAAGATGCAAATCTATAATGTGATTATATAAGAATTATAAAATTTTACAGATTAGATATATTTTAATTGCTTAGTCACAATCTTCAATAGATACTACACTGAAGAAACAATATCAAAATTGTAGAAATTTTTATACGACAATTTTATTGAAAATGGTTTACAGCGTGAAATTACTTAAACATTTTTAAAACAATTTAGTTTTACAATTTTCAAATTGTTTTTATGATATTCATCGCATCGCAGCAACCGCGATTTTTTTTCTCAGTGATGCATAAAGAGCAGGTCCTGAAATAACGGAAATACTTTTTTTATGGCAAGTTTATCGCGAGCATTCGTCAAGATATGCAGAAAGCAAATGATCGCTGGCTGGAATTCTTTATTTTGATTCTAAAAATTTTAAAGCCGAACGATTTTTCTAATAATGCGTGGTTTCATCTTTCGAAAAATTCAATTTTGACTCTATATTTTCCGTTTTTATTACTTCCTCAAATCTTGGAAAGTCTGCCCATTTTATCACTCGCAGCTTAAAAACTGCAGATCTGCCGAAAAACTAAGCTCCATGATAAAAAATTTAATTATACGCGAGGATCAATAGCGAGAATTGAATTGCGTCCAACCGAGTATGAAGAAAGAATTATGAAATGAAACGGTCTCGCTTTAATTTGGCCTGGGGATTTTATTCGCAAAGAGCGGGGGATACACTCCGGTGCTTTTTTCTTCGCGCATATAACCCAATAAAACAAAATTATTCGCGTCGGTCCGCGCGCGCGCGAAAACGAAAATCTCGAACAAAAGCTCATTGTCCCGGCTGCGGGCGCGGGAAAATCAGAACTTTTGCGCTTACAAATGCACGTATAGGTGTATATATATATATAGCAGGGGCGCATCGGCGCGCAGATATGTACAAGGCGCGTCTTTGTTTTAAAAGCGACGAGCGTGAACTGGAGATACTATATATGCAGCGCGCGCGCGAGCATCGCGTATACTATGCACACATCTCTCCCCCCGTGGCGCCCAACCGAAAAGCTACGTATAGCCGCCTCGGTCCTGCTGCTGCTGTTGTATAGCGGCTCTGATATATACGTCAGGCCGGAATTACTCATCAGCCGCGCGCACTATAAGTTGGAAAAACTCTTTGTTGCCCACGAAAAATTTCATTAATTAGCCTTCGCGCTACAAAAGCTTCAAAGCGCAGTGTGCACTTTTTTATTTTTATTCTCTCCGCATCTTCATAAAAGCCATTTGTCAACGCTGTTATAACGTTATCATGTGAGATTCTCTTATTTATTGCAATTCTCCATTATACATTATTATATTGCCAATAAATTATACGACTACTCGAAAAGTCACATTTTCACAGTTTTGCACAATAAATTTAAAGAACGTCAAGGCAAACAATTCGTTTCACGCAATAAAAGTTTGCCATTTCTTTTTTCTCTTCGAGACCCCGAAAATTTCAGATATTCGCATCAGCAGATTTAAATCAGAATAAAATATGAAGTAAATTTAGTTGGTCAATCGTTTTGAATTGATGCGATCGTCGCAGAAATCTTTAAAAACTAATGAGTCGTAAGAGAAGAAAGAATTTGATCAATGATTCGCGTATTATTTATATAATGTTTATCTCCAAGTCTATTTTGATATCGAATAATATCTTCCAACGAATATCAGTGGATATCGATAAGGAAAGGAAAAAGGGGAAAAACGAGGTAATTCAGCGATTGCTCACGGAATAAAAGTCGAGAATCCCGTTAGCAGAGGGAATTTCGGCAGACCGGACATGATTCACGTAGCGGGCGGCGGGCGACGGGCGGGCCGCTCTCCGCTAACGAAGCATTCTATTTCCTCCTCGCGGCGCTGCTGCTATTATTTTCACGGTGCATCGGTTAATATTTGAAGGAGCAGCAGAACGGAGCACCGCGACTTCTTGGCCATCGCGATACAGCTGAATCATCTGCCAATAATACTGGAAAGGTATTATTTTCTTCCTTTTCTGGTCGTGCGCTGTTCTAGCTCTTTATTGCACTTGCGAAAGGCTTCGTACGCTCGTTCGCACAGCCATGGGCTATAGGATGGAGAGGGGAAAATGTGTTGCAATTACAGCACCGAGTATATACTTGGCTCATCGGAATCGACTAGTAATTGACCATAGCAAAATCGAACGATGTGCCGAGTGATTTTATTCGGTTCAAAGTGCCCTTGATTTTAATTGCTTGAAGATGTCACGTAACGAGGCCTGCGTCGATCGCGGCCTTTCATGCGCTCTTACAATATGTCCTTCGTTGCTTTTGCCATCATATATACCGCTGTGAATCGGAATTTTTTCTTGAATTATCGTCAATTGAAAATTAATACCAGGAAGATCTGAAGTGTTGAAATTTCATTGTAAATATGCATAAGATGTAAAAATTATAAAGAAGCGCTATTCTGCTTTTTATTTGGACTAACCATTATATATTAACCATAGTCCAAAAATTTAAGTACGATGTATTGACATATAGTTTAAGATAATCTTGTTTGGTATGACTTCTGACATGAAAATAAATTACAAGACATATACCGATTGAAAAAAGGTATTTTGTCATTGTGAAGATGCAAGAAAGTAAGTATAACGAGCATGGTCTCGGTAAAAAGTATAAGGCAGAGCCAAATCTTACATGTCAATAAGGTTCCTCTCCATTACTCGGCATACAAATCGCTTTTCCCAAGAAGGGGAGGAAAAACATGACGGAATCATTTAGTTTGGCGAAGAACGTGCCGTGGAGGTCCGGTGCGCTGTACGGAATATAGCGGAAAATGCACCGCACTGCGAGACTTCCTCTCCACGACGTCTAGGTCTCTTGCAAGGTATTATTATATACCACGGGTATACGGAGCGACCGCACGCAGTGACAGGCAATTTTTTGGATTAATGGAAAGTACGCGCGACGGGCCATATACTACGAGAGTATTACGAATCACTTGACGCACACACACGGCGCAAGATATATGATTGATGAATCAGTTGGATAACGGACGTAAGCTCCGAGAGAGCGATGCTGTAGCGTCTGTCTCTGTGTGTTCTACGCGTGTATGTGCGCGCGTCGCGATCGATTAGCTCGACTATCCGCTCTTCGAAGCTGTATGGCTTTCTTTTTTCCCTCTTGCTCGTCTGCTTTTCTCCTTTTGTTCTCTGCTACTTTTTTCCCCGTTCGTTCAACTCGAGGTCCTGGCGATATGGATTGTCCAGTTCGGTAAAAAGTGAAGAACTGTATATTTTTAATAATTTCAATATATAGTGAATTCATATAGGAAACGTAATGCGGCAAAAACCCGAAGATGTACGTCATTGGCATTAATTAGAGCCTCGTCTCCCGCCGTCAAACGGATGAGAATATATTTCGCCCAAGAAAGAAAAAAGCTCGCAATTTCCTAATAATAATTCGCGCGAGTACACGAAATCCTTCCCGGAGCACCTGCCGAGCTTCCGTGTGCAGAGTCAAGCATCAAGAGCATCAACAGCAGCAGCAGCTAGTCGTCGCACAATTCATTCGCTCTGTACTCGCATAGTGTTTGCCTGCAGTAATCCCTCGGCAATATAGGACCACCAAGACGCGGCTGCACTAGATACGTATTTTATTTAATTTACTCTCTCGTGCAGTAGCAGCCGTAGCAGCCAGTCTCCTCTGTGCGCCGCGGCGGCGAACTCTATGTTCCGTTTCATCTCCGTCTAGCGACAGAACTCGGAGAGAAGACGAAGAGGCGAAGAGGCGAAGAGGCGAAGAGACGAGGAGGACGAGGAGGGCGAGGAGGAGCGCGGAGAGGTTCTTGCGCGGGAGAGAGAGCAAACGACATTTCCGACGATCCGGATATAGCGCCGCGACGTCGCCGCGCGACTCTCCTTCTCTCTCGTCTCTCGTCTCTCGTTCGTCCGCTTCTTCTTCTTCCTCTCTCGTCCCGCGTGTGGCGACGCGCGTCTCTATGTCGGGGTTTCGCGCGACGAGCGACGACTTCTAGGTAGCTATCTCGCTTCGACGGTATATAGGAAGCGAAGCCGACGGCTTTCGATCAGTGCTGCCGCTGCTGCTCCTATCCCGAGTGACTCATGCGGACTCGCGACTCACGCACACATCTATATACACTAGCGGCAGCACATATATATATACATGTACATTTGCGAGCACGCAGCTTGTATAATTAAATTTATAACCGAGCGCGAGCTATTAGGGACACACACGGAGACTTGGCGAAAGCGCGCCTTCGCCTCTGTATACACACTCTCGCAGAGCCTGTGTATTTACTCTTTCTCTCTCTCTCTCTCTCTCTCTCTCGCTGTCCATGTCTCTGTCGCTGTCTCGCATGCACGTGCAGTGCAAGCAAGGCGCGTATAAGCGCCAGGCGCACGTATACATATATATATATATATACACGCAGACGTAATGTAGATGTACGTGGAGGTGTGGATATGCGCCTCGTAGTCCCAGCTGCTGTTACTGCTGCTGCTGCTGCTGCTGCTGCTGCTACTTCGAGCCCCGTGAATATTGTTTAGAGTTACAGTGTTTCCAGCATGATTGGCGAGCTCGCGTGATATACCAGATATTCATGCATGAAATGCATACTCTGCAACCTCCTCGCTCTCTCTCTCTCTCTCTCTCTCTCTCTCTCTCTTTCGGCTCTCTGCTGTGCGTGTGTGCGCTGACAATGACCCCTTATGAAGATCTATCGCTCATTTTCCCTCGAATGGCGCAAATGGAGATTAAGAACGTGTGTCGGAATACATGTTTTTTTGTTAAACTCGTCGTTGCCGGGGTTATACGGTTGGCATTAGCAGGTGATTTAGGCTCGGACAAGAGAATTCTCGCAATGTATATATATGTGCCTGTGTGCGCGTGTACGTATTTATATATACACATGTATATGAAAGTGTTAAGGTGAGCTGGTGTGGAACACGAATCTCAAGGCTTCGTCACATTTTTATTGAGGGCGAATGATTCAGAGAGGCGAGCCGCGGTCGAACTAATTCCGTTTCGAGCGACCCACACAATTGTTTTCGTGAGGCATCCAGAGCTCTGGTGACTCTGCGCCTCGCTCTGCGCAGCTGCTGCTCTCCGTTGCGATTCTCATTACTATAGTAGTTCATTTTTTTTTGGTGATAGTAGTGCAAGGATCTATAAGCAATTTTCTGATAATGAGTTCCTAACAATGAGTTCCTCGATACAACCGTTAAGCTATTAATTTACTTGGCAATGGAGAATTCATTTTTCTGCAAAGCTAATTTGAGCCACGAGCGCGTAAATCATTTGGCTTTGTTATAGGAAGCATATAGGTATAGCCGCAAGTAATTAATCGGATTTTCTAGCAAAGGCCGATTTTTACGAGTCTTCGGAAGCTCTAGTCGGAACAAAGCAACAAATCGCGCTCGTTAAACACACCATACGGGAACTGCATATAAGAACGAGAAACGGGGCTGCGAAAAAATAACGCGTTCAGGGCCATTAGCGACATGAAAACCCACATTATATATCCAGACACTGGCATCTCGAAGCTGCGATCGGTCGCCCGTAAAGCCATCGCTTCTCCTGGCTGCCTCCCCCCGCGCACAACAACACGATCGCGGGCTAAAAATTGTTCCAAGGTGGAACGCGATTCGAGAGGATAAAGGAGAGAGAAAGGAGAGAGAGAGAGTCGCGTCCTTGGGATTGTTTCGAATCGAGCTAAATATCTCCCGCGAAGAAATAGAGACTCTCGAGAGATGACCCGCATCGCCGCCGCCGCCGACGTCGTCTCTTGCGGCTCGAGAAAGTGCAGACGTTGGTCCTGAAGTGGAGGACCGGTTTGAGGCTCATTATGTGACGGGGAACGTGATTTCTCTGATGAGGCGCCAGTGGCGCGGTTGGGAAATCAGAGGAAATCGCAGGCCGAGATCGTATAGCGGCACGTTCCTCGCCTATGCATATAGAGAAGCTAATCTCTGCGTATCTCTCTCTCTCTCTCTCTCTCTCTCTCTCTCTCTCTCTTTCTCTCTCTGTCTTTCCTCGCTATTCGTCTCGAGAGCTATCACGGTTCTTTGTACATGCAAGAAGCCGAGCGGCCGTGGAAGTTATGAGCTATACTTGGAGGGGTATAATTTCGAGGATTCGGGAGGAAAGGGATTATGCGCGCCCCTTTTGCAAGAGATATAATAGACTGGGTAATTTTGAGCGCTGCGTGGCTCTTGAATTATGTACGACTGATAGGCGATTCGGAATCCGCGGAAAGTCAAGAAACTAAACATTTTTCTCATATTAGCCATATTTTAGATTTTAGCTTTTGCAGATTATATTCCTGTATTTTTCTTGCAATTTGAAAGTTTATTTACATAGAGTAAAAGAGATTGGAAAAAAAGGTCGTATCTCACCACCACAAGAAATGCATGAGTACATTATAATAATAATAAAATGAAACGTCGTGCATGAATAAAGTATATAAAGGTATATACACATATGAATGTTTAAATCTAATTAAATAATTATTCCGATGAAATAATGATTTGATGAACTTTGTTACCCAATTTCAGCCAAGAAGCTAAATAGATCATTAACCACGATCAGACGCAGCATGAAGCGCCATTTATATACATCGTTAATTAAAAAGATTTGTCGCAAGCGCGGATACATTATTCATGTTTCCCTATGCGTAAAAATCATACAAAAGTAGCTTACTCTTCCAGCAGAGCGTAAAATCTTATTAGAGCCATTCCCAAAGACCTATATCCAAAAATGCTCGCGCATTCGTATACAGTCGCATACAAGCCCATAAAAAAGAACTACCCACGCAGCAGGAAGAAAATGCACAACAGCCCGATGCGCTCTTGTGAATGAGGGAAAAAAAAAATAAAAGCGGCACCGCGCGACAAAATCCTGCAGCCTAGTATACACAGACAGACCGTGTGTATACGGTAGGCATTGGAGAAAAATGGAGTGTGTGAGACCTAATTTCCCGACTGCAGGAAAGTGCACGTGCGAGTAGTGCTTTCTCTCGCAGCTCGTGAAAGCCCTTTTTACGAATTGCTCTTTATACGCGCCATTTGAGCAAAAGACGGCGGGGCGAAACATGACGCCGAGTTATAAGCTCAAAGTACACCGGCTGTAGCATATACACGCAAGTGCATCTCTCTACATGTGCAGTATTAGTATTTTTTTTAGAGTCGACAGCCTCGTTTTGCGCCAACTCCCCTTTCCTATGCTTATATATATATATATATATATATATGTTTCGCCTTTACAGTGCCACTTGCCTTTTCATCTAAAATAGAATTATTTCCGTCGTTATCTTTAAGAATAAATTTAACGATGCGCGGAGTGTGACTTATTTCGTGTAACTCTTTCAGACCTGAATTATTTTCCGACGAGGAAACGTTTTCAAAATAATTCGAGGATGATTCAATTTTCGATTGTACTAATAATATTCGATTTCTGAAATAAAATTGTTTTTTTAATTTTCTCGTAAACATTTGAGTTTGTTTCACGTAATTATACAATAACTAAAGTGATTTTTCTACATTCCAATATACGTTGGATCTGAAAAGGTTAAGAAAGTTTGTATCTACGGAAGGTGAGAAGTTATATCTATTATCTGTGGCATCCTTCATCATTTGTCTAAGAATTTAATGGTCAAAGAGTGGGATATAAGCCTCTTATTTGTCATACTTATAACTGTTTACAGACGAAGTTACGCAAGGCATAGGTAAAAAATAATTATGAAAATTTGGAAAATTTTAGCTGGAAAAATTTTATTTTTTTATTCTTTTTTTAAAATACTTACTTTAATAATTTTAATCTTAATTTAAACAATACATAATTGGTTAAATAATATATTTTAATTAAAACAATTCTTATAATGCTTATTGAAGCGCATCTCATATATAATTGATGAATTTAAACGTAGTTTAGATCGCCCTGTATGGTTTTGAAGTACATTAGTCTAATAACATTACTACGGATTTGTATTACAAAATGTTATTATCATTACAAAAATATTATAAATATTATGTAGCTCTGATTCACATACCGAATAATTTTGTTAACAATTTATAGGTAAATCTCAATCAATGTCGGTAAAATTAGTTATCAATTATATTTCGATGAGGTATATAGACTAATCTCAATCACACATCTCATCTACTTATGAAATATATTATCAAAAGCATTAAAAAACAACAGTAATCTATCCACAAAAAAAACAACTACATTTAATTTATCAATCTATTCTATTTTTCAGATTATATATAAAAGCATGAAACTCCTGCGCAGCGACGATTTCTATCGTGAAAAATGTATTTCGCACAGAAATAAAAACAAAGTAGTCGCGTGGGGAAACTTTTCATCGACGCGCAAAAAGAAAAACAGAAAAGTTAGTCGCAGCCTTACACGGCTTCTCGAGCACAGAAAGGTTATAAGACGTATACCCGGGCGTGCATAAAGAGAGGGAGAGATAGAGAGAGAGAGAGAGAGAAATAGAGCAGAGCATGTTTACGTGCTTATACGTCAGGACGCTAAACATTTTCGTTTCTCGAAGCCTTAATCGTTTTTTCAACGTCGCTCCGTGTAGCCGCCGTATAGAGATGGGCGCTCGAGGATCTCTGCCTTCGTTTAAAAAGAGCGCCTGCACCGAGTCCACGAGATCGCACGTGTATATATATATATATATGTATGTAGACGGCAGCGCGAGAGACGACGGGCTCAAGTTTTGTTTATACGGATGAACGATGCGTCGTATCTCCTCGAGCGAGCGCTTCAATCGCCCTCGCCGCGAGCTGCTCGAGTGATGCGAATGAGTTTCGACAAAACTGTTTGCGAGATATCGGCGGGATTATTTTGGAAAAACGAGATTGTATATATATATATATATCTGCTTTAATAACACAGCGTGCCCCAGGACAGAGCATTAATTCACTGTTGATTAATTCGCTCGATCATCTATAACTAATAATTGCATGTTTCTGCTATATACAAAACGGTATAATCTGTTGGGACTTTGACAGAGTATAACGATCGAGGGGCGATTCACCTTGAGTATTGAAAATAAAAGCAAACCAAAAAATCGGAATACATAAAAAACTTGGCTAGCCCATACTCCAGTTTTTCACGTATATATATGCACAATGACAGCCTCTCGAGAACACGCAACCTGATCCATTTTGATATAACTTTATGCATTAACTCGTGCCTGCGATGCAAAGAGAAGCGCGCAGAGGTGATAAAAATCATCGCCCGCGTATAGAGAAGAAAAGAAAAAAAGGAACGAGTGCAGCAGGATGATGCGCGCGCAAATTAAAGCGACAGGTATCGCGAGCGCGTGCAGAGACAGGCGGGCGTATGTGTAAAAAATGATAAAACTTGGTCGACGGAGACGAGAAAAAAGAAAGATGGAAAACAGCTACAACCATCGCACCCGCGGCGGCGTAGAGTAAAGCCGACACGAGAAAAGGAAAAAAAAAAGAAGAAAAAAAACCTGGAGGAATTTGAATATTCATCAGGTAGCGATCCTCGGTCGCGATATACTCGCGCCGTCGCCCACCTCCAGGCCTCGCGTCGTGTACGTGTGTATCGATTGTATCCGCAGGGGTTTACCGCCCTACACACATTCCACCTATATATATATGCATGCACACTGCGCGCATAACATACTACACACACAGACGGAGGCATGCGGCGGGCGGGCGGCGCCTCGTCGTCGTCGGAAATCGCTTGTTCGAGGCGCGACGACCCCCGGGAAATAACGACGTCGCAGAGTAGCTGCCGCCGCCAGCGTAAATATACACACGCGCCGAGGGGAGGCAGAAAGGGTGTGAGCTGCCGTTGCCGCTGGAAACTCGAGGCTTTCCTTTTTTTTCCTGGCGCTCGAGAGTGGCTGTAGGGCTGGTCTGCGGGCCAAATACGTAGCTTTTCCCGTTTACCCACGTGTCGACGGTGGACAGTTTATAATGAATCCGATAGGTTCTTCTCTCTCTCTCTCTCCTGTTTACTCTCCCGTGTTTGGTTTGCGATCCCGAGGTGAGATTATATCGCGATAGTGTGGTATAGCGCCGCGCTACGTAGAGGCCCCATGTTTCCCCTAGATTTTTCTGTAACGCTTTTACAAATATTGCATGTATGTATTTGTACAGGATTATGTTAGGAGGGGAATGTGTGTATCCGTCAGCGGAGAATTGATGTTTATAGTATTCGATTACTCGAGCCCCACGAACGCCGTTATCCTGTATTAAAGTATGTAGTCGTATCGACAGTTGAAGCTCTGTGTACAAGGCTTTTGTAAAGCTTCCGCTTAAAGTTTCACTCGCGCTCGCACTTAACGAATAAACAAAACAATCGCTTTTTGTGTATAATAAACAAGATGTATACACCAAATAAAAATCTGTGCAATACTATTATAGTTCCGGTTTGAAATTCGAATTGAAAAATCATAAAATTAATAATTAAATAAATTAAAACCAATACAGAAGTCTATATGAGTACATATATTGATATCTAATTGAATAACTATAGTATAGACATGTAGTGAAAAATCAAATTCTAAATATGCTAAATTTTCGATGTTACCCATAAACACGCATATCATCGGAGGCGATATTTCAAGCATATAAAATCGATTTCATTCCACGCGATGTATGTTCACATAAGGTCCCGGAATACTTATCCGCTACAGAAGATTCTATCCTTAATTTCGAGGAATCAAAAAGAAAAATAAAACAGTACATAATGCTAAATAGAATTTTTTTTCTCCTATCCATCAGCAAACGAGACTGCAGTTCTCTTACGCGTAATTAACAGTCCATCCATCACTTCTTTTGATTTGCTCTTTTTTCACCCCGCGATTAAGGAACTCTCAAGTGTTTCCGCGTAACGATTTTTTGTGCGCTCCGAGAGAATAAGAGAGAGAAAGAGAAGGGAAGGAGGTGGGGAGAGAAAGGGGACCAAAAGGATCCCTCATCGCCTCTAACGACTCTCAACGAGCGGAGAGAATCACACGATGGCGCAGAGGGAGAGAGAGAGAACAGAGAGCTGCGAAAGGCGAGTCACACTGCAGCAGTATAAAGAGGTCCAAAGAGTTCCTTCCCTTCAAGAGAGCGATTTCTATGCACTTTGATGGATATAGGAGAACGGGCGGCACAGTGACTATCGCCAGGGACGGCAGCGCCGACAGCAGCAGCAGCTGTAAGCATATAGCCTCTGTGTACATATAGAGGAGCAGGTCAGCTTTAACGCGCCCAGGCAAATAAGCCGAACGCGAAGCGGCGGCGAAGGGAGGGAGAGGAAAGGCTCGACTGCGGGGCCGAGGGATACGAGAGAGCGAACGATGCCACGCACGAGCCCGCGAGGGAGAAAGAGAAGGCGAATGCGGCGCCGGAAGGGCCAAGCGGAGGCTCGCGCTGACGTCATCCTTTGCCCGCTCGAGGAAGCCTATATATACACTCATATATACGAAAAACAGCGCAGACCGAGTGCGGATATATAGAGGATGGATGGCGCACCACGACTCACTGGCCGCGGTAAGAGCCTCTTCGCGTGCACTATATACAGTCTACTTTAGCAGAGAACAATTTTTCTGACTCATACTCCTTTGACGAATTGATCGAAATGTGTGCGTATACGCCGCTGTGTATCTCGGTTGTTGTCCCTATATAGCCCCTCTATCGCTTTCGGAACTTTGATACGCGTTTTGTTACACATAAAACATCAATATCTAGCAATCTATATCTGGTAAATGTATCGAAAACTAATCTTTTATACGCAAACATAAGAATTGATATAAACGTTATAGTTCCAGATATTGATACGCAAAGTAATATTGATGGATGTATCATCGATATGGACATAAGTAAAATATTCGTTAAATGACTTTTCCGGTTTATATTATAGAATTTTAAAAGAGAGAAACACTAAAGACCTTCCCTACAGCATATACGATAGCAAGACAAATAAACAAACCCAGCCAATCATGGAGAGCCCTTATGTAATACGAATAGCGTCGAGCCCCTGCACAAAAACAGCACATTATTGGTGTAGGTGCAGGCTCTGCATCAGGGACTCGGGCAGACTCGCGGTGCCGCTCCACAATTTCCCACATGCATATAATCGACCTTTTCATTGAGGCGTGCACTTGAGAAAGAGCGAGGCGCGAAGGAGGAAAAAAAACGCGACCGCCGCGCGTCTGCGTCTGCTCGACTTTTTTTCTCGACGACGCGCATATACATGTATATATATACGTATATAGAGGAAGGGGTGTCGGGAGCGGGGGATACGTCGCGCGATAAGAGTTTAACGCTGCACGCGAGATATACTCGTCGAACTCGAAGGGCTGACATTTACGACGCCTGACTACTGCTGCTCTCTCTTTCAGTGTGTGTGTGTCCGTGTGTGTATACCCTTGGACGTGAATGAACCGAGATTTATCGGCTCGTGCGCGCGGAGCGATTCTTTTTCCAAGAGAAACAGAGACTTGCTTTTTATTGTTTGCTGGAAAGGCTTTTGTTGCTTTGTCGAAAAGCGATGTGTTACGATTTTTCACAAATCTCAGCCTTCGGAGCAACTTGATATTCTAGTTCTTTCATTCCTATGTACCAGTATTTTACGCGCGCGCTTTATAGGGTAGTAGTTTGAAAACTCAAGTGGTTCATTGAAACTAAAATATAAATTTGAAATATAAAACATGCGCAGTGCCTGTCGCGGTGAAAAATTTATCACGAATAAAATGCTGCTCTTCGATATAGGAAACAATACCGGTATTGAGTGAAAAACACATTTTTACAGATCTGCACGGTATATTTTCTGTGTATATTTATAACGAAAAAGACACGGACTTATAGATTGGATATTTTCATGACGTCGCGCTCTGGTCATCATCCTTTGAAGTAGAATAGGTTTTGCAAATTCGGATATAGTCTTAAGCTGTATATAGTTTATTCTTAATATAGATCCAATATTATTGACGTCGAAAATTTATATATGTGCTCGTATAACTTTCAAATGCTGAAATTTCATTATATAAATTGACGAAACTTCGAGGAAAAGCTCATTAATATTCAAATAAGATTGCCTAGGTCTAAAAGTATATAGGACAACTAAATAGCAAGGCATTAACTAATAATAGAAAGTTCCGTAATGAATGAAGTTTCAAAAACAGCTGCCGCCGCGCATCTAATATAATAGTAGTGCGATTATCGACTGCCTACGCAGATTCTCAAGATAGATAGCAAAACAAAGACCGGTTTATTAATATATAAACTTGTATATTTCACTGGCACAATAGCCGGAAATTAACTCGACATATTCTTTTCCTTATTTTTCAACAAAACTATACAATAACACCGATCTACGCTCTCGCCCAGCTAAAGTATAATTAATTGTATATTTACCTTAACTTTTGCGTTTGGCAAAAATCAACTCAGTAATAATACGTTATAATTAAAATCAGTTTGTTAGCGAACTGATTGCACTCCGAAACAGTCTGTCATGATTATAAAAGTTATATGAAGTCTTAGGAGTCTAAAGGGAAGCGAAGAACGCCAATATAGGGGAAAGTGTTTGTAAAAAATCGCAAAGTCTCGATGGAGCTCCAGTAATCTGCTGTAGCTTGCTAAATTAAGTTTCGATAACGAGCATCGATCTTTCGCAATGTTTGCCGATGACGCCACTGCAGACAAAGCTCCGAGGAAACAAAAAATTATTAAATGCGATAGATTGACATGGGCAAAAATGGAAAATTTTCAGCGTAACCTTTTTCTGAAACGACCGGATTAAGATTAAACTAGATGATGTAACTTTTCAGCTGAGATATTTGAATGAACCATTTAAAAAAGTGATAAGCTGAAGAACTTTATGCCCTTTTTTTTAACTTTACCTATATATTTAGCAATTATTTTTTATTTTATATTTTATATGAATATTTAGCTGATAAAAAAAGTTACACAATATTACATACGTTTAACGTTACACATGACGATTATCATCTATTTAATTCGTTACTTTGTTTCCTATACCTTGTTTTTTAAATTAAAAAGAATTTTCAACGATACCTATTATATGAAAATGTATAATATCTTTATATATATAGAAATTTTAATTCATTTTTTCATTCATAGCTGTAACCACAAATATCAATGAAAATTTCTTTTAATAAAAAACACAACGTTAGTATAATTCTGTAAAAAATTAAAAAATGCTAGACGGGCAAATTGTATGTTTATATAAGCTAAAAATTAAAATGTATTTCTGTACTTTATTATAACAGATAGATAAATACAAACAATTGAAATATGAGAAAACTCATCTTTGGGATGGTGATAAATTTTCTCGGACGAAACCAGGTGATGATTTCATTATTTTTATCTTTTGTTAGATTTAATTTGACATTTATATTATGCTATGGGTAAGGTATAAATGAAATTCTGTAAGCAACATTCGATACTTTTTAAAAATATTAAATAAATATACTTAGAACTATAATGCTATATTTGCAATATTAAATAATTTTGATTTTCTTGATTATCATATTTAAATTTATTTTATGCAACACAATGGTTTTCTTAATGTAAAGAGTATACAGGCTAAAATTATATTAACATAAGCTAGCTGTCATCTTTTTAAATTAGAGCTAATCAATCTGCCCCCATCTTTTTTATTTTCGTTAAAATATACAAAAATTACATCCGCTTATCCGGATAATTAATACGGAATTGTGGATCTCAATGCGGATGAAAATACTACTTAATGGTGATAAATCTTCAACACTGAAGATCGTCACGTTCAATCGACGCGAACGTTTTGTGCAAAGCAGAATTTATGAAAACTTCTTTGTTTCTCTTTCGAATTTGTCATACTTGAGTAACGCGTTCAAGCAGCCGATTCTATTCCGTTGTTCTCTAGTTATTCCTTCTTTGTTGATCATCATACTGTAGAAATATTATGTCCATTATACGTATTTTTCTAATGCACGCTGCTCTGGCGATAAATTAATCTTTTCGTCTTTTATCTGTGATTCAAGTTCGTGACGAATCCAATTAATGAAATATAGTTTTTCTCATCATCTTAAACTACGATATAAAATCATTTATTTAAGTACAATCAGAGTCGCGTGTTTCTCTTGTTCCGCAAAATGAAAAATATGACTGAAGTTTGATATTGTTTGTAAACTACAAGTGATGAAGTGGTCCTTTATTCAAGGTTTCGTATAATAGAGTATACGTAGAATGCTGCGCTAATAAATTTTACGCTAAATCTTATTTATGAAGATACACGGGGCTAGCGATAAAATTCAATCTATTAATAATGCCACTACTGGAAATGCGCTAAATATTTCGGTCCTTCTGAATTCATAACTAATAGAGAGATATTCGTGTTTCCAAACTTTCTATTTTCACACGAATATAAGTATTTTTAAACAAAACAAGTAATTTTTTTTTATAAATGGAAAATATTATGAAACGTATGATTAAAAGTTGAGGTTGTAGGTGAAGTCATTGGTAAACTGCATCATACACAATTAATTTAAATTTAACTAACAATAAACGAGGTGTAGAAAGTGTCGCAGTTGAGTACAGGTGCACGTACACAAGATAGAGTTGTGGCAGAGCGACTCGAGTCATACGTGCGATACTTTCAACGACTGCGCAGGGGGTACATACCACGAGTTCCTCGTTCTCAGTTGGTGCGCGGCAGCCTCTCGGCACGTATGGCGAGTCTTTCGCCAAACTCGTACTGGCACAAATGTGCGCCGCGAGTGCCACCTCGTTTTCAGGCCAAAGTTCCACAGGGTATAGGATCGGACGCGTGAACCAGAACTTGGTACAGCAGCAGCAGCAGCAGCAGCAGCAGCAGCAGCAGCAGCAGCCGCTTCTCGATCCCCCAGTTAGCTCTCGCTCGCTTCGCCTGAGCCATACAGAGAGGCGCGCAAGTTTCGATGGAAATATGGAAATGTCGCTAACGAAGTAGTTACGACTCTTGCCAAGTAGTACACGACGGAGCACACAGTACGTTTACGCGCTAGTTTCCCTATACTTCTCTCTACCTCTCACCTTGTGGAAAAGTCAAGAGAGAGACACCGCGCGTGGGCACGAGAGAGAAGAGAAGAGCAGAGACAATTTATTATGTAGTGTGTTTGTATAAGCGACGAGTCACAAAGGGCTCAGGAGAGAGATAGAGAGAGAGAGAGAAAGATACAAAAGAGGATTCAACCCGCGGTGTATGCGAAAGAGAACTCCAAGTAGTGGCAGTCGTAGGATTTAAATTTTAATCACGACCAAGAGGACGTGGAGGAGCCGTAACACCAATTAAGAACACCGCACCTGATCCTCCTTTGCGGCATCGCATCCACGTGGATGATGGACTCCTTTTTATTCCCTGTCTTTGCGGCTTCCTGCACTTTTAACGTTGTTCCCGATAATGTCAAGTTCGACAGGCATAATACCAAAGCTTACAAGTGCTACGCGGATCGCGGTAACTTTGGCGAAATTCGTCAAGTTCTCATAGGTATTAGAAGCCTTCCAAGTTTGTCGAACAATGGTGGGATTCAAATTCAAAGTTAGACAAATCTATGTATTATCAATGAATTTCAAATGTCTTAAGGCATCGAGGCGAGATGACAATATTCGCTAATTATTCATCAAGAAGTGCCTACAAACTTGGTTGTGCCTTTATCAATTGACTTCACTTATTGCAGCGCACGAAGTAATGATTAGCTAAAGTTTTTATTAGTCATGCATTTGTCTCGATACTTGCACGTAACTTCGATGAATCATCCATATATTTCATGAAATGTTAACAACAGCCATTAATTAGTATAAGTATCAAGCAGGAGGAAATATATGGCTATTCAACTGCAGGTATATAGCGTTGTGAAATTTCATCTTCCGCCAAGTCCATTGTTCTCCGTAAAACACCTGTCCAACTTTTGCCTAAGTATTCCGGCAGATTATATATACTCCGTAATAGATTGTATTGCAAGGCATTAATCGTACATATATTTTCCCGAAATAATTTTGAATATAAAGCTATATCGAGATCGAGTTTTAATTAAAATTTAAGTGTCCCCTAGAACGAGGACTTACAGCATTGTTTCTCAACCCGTATTAGCACACTGTTGTATTATAGAACGTGACAAAGTTTGCCCGGTATAGTAAAGCTTGAGCAAAGGAGTACAAAGGACTGGGGACATTATATAGATAATTAATCTGACATGAAATTTCAAACTTTTCAGAACCCCCTTAGAGTTATTCGTAAGACATCAAAGACTGCCAATTTAACTTATTATATTCTTTGTAGTGGTACTTAATGTTTATGAAAAGTGAAGTGACATTAAAATTAAAATATGCTAGAACTATTTATTTGCTACATCATATTAGTGACCTTTTGACCTGACGTTGAATATATTTGAGATGCAGTACTGTCGTTCGGTACACATTTTACTTTTTTTAAATTTAGTTAAAATTACGGACAGAAATAATAAATAATTTTAAATTATACAAGTGCATTACGATAAATGTTCATAGGTACATAAATTTAAAAATGTGAAGCTATACGAAAAGTACATCTATCGCGAGGATTTCATCTCACGGATGGAAACTAATAAGCTACACGCAAAATTGTATTTTTCTCGAATCGCCCCCCACGTAAAACCTTAACACCTCTCCCCGCTCCGAAGCGCTTTGAAATTTCTGCACGGACAATCCTCGCGTATTATACGATATCGCGTAAAAAGGCTCTTTGAAAAACAATGTAGCGACAAGGCGCGAGCTTATTGCCGGCAGCGCGGCCGTTTGATCTCTCCCGGCCGCATTAAAAGCACCTGGCGCTCCATTTACTTCCGGCTAGAGAGAGAGAGAGAGAGGGAGTCTCGGCACCCCAAGCAAGAGAGAGAGAGAGAGAGAGAGAGAGAGAGGAAAACCAGGCGTGCAACATCCCGGTGCCGCTCGCGCGCGCGCCTGCAAATGAAAGTACGCGATCGCACGGCGCAGGTGCAGTCACGGCGGCTCTTGATAAAGAGCGCTTGTGCCACCTTCCTATGTTCTCCGTTGGTGTATAAGCAAGGAGGGAGCTGCTGCTGCCGCCGCGTGCAGCCGCGTTCGCACCGTGTACGCGGGAATTGGGGATTGCGCTCCTCGGGAGGGCCGCGGGGGATTTCATTGGAGATAGTATTGTGATTTTAGGTGCTGCATGCTCGTAGGATTATTTTCTCCTCCTCCCCTCCCGACTGGATTCAATTTTATCTTATCGCGGCGGCACAAATGTGTACACGTGATCTTCGTGATGTGCTGAGCTGTGTGTGTTTCTCGAGTGTTTGTTTGCTCTCTCTCTCTCTCTCTCTCTGCTTCAAAAAGCGCAAGATTACTCATTGCTTTTGTATATATGGTATTTATAGAAATTATAAAATAGTGTAGATTTTGTACGATACTGAATTCCAAGTGGTGCAAGATTATTTTTGTAATCTGCACACGAAGATGAAGATAAGCCATTTTAAGAACTTCATCAAATAAATAGTTAATCATTAGGGTAGTTGTTCCGCTATACGTATACCGAATACAGCTCTCGTGCATACCAATATAGAAACAGAAATGAATTCTAGCATATCGCAGCGTCTTGTGGTAAATGCAATATCATGTCGAAATGAAACTAATTTCTCTTCCTATTAAATAATTTTTTGCAAAAACCTTTATTTTCCCGTCTGCATAGGCGCGCAGACAAGAGCAGTTTGACGGATATGCAGCTGAGCATCCAAGTAAAATCACGTGGGAACGAGAAACTTCATCAGGCCTATTGTTTCAGCAGATCCAAACTAAGCAAAGGAGGAAAAAAGAGAAAATACATATCAGTCAGACTACAAATAAGACATCCTGCGGCCCCCGTAAATTGGATCTCTGAAAGGCGAATATCTCGTTCGCTTAATTAAATTCTTGTTTAATTGTTCGCGTCGCCATACCCGAGAGAGAGAGAGAGGGAGGGAGAGAAGGAGAGAAAGAGAGAGAGAAAGACAGAGTTCAAACTGAAAGTTCAGAGCTTAATATTCATCAACGGTTTAATCATGACAATGATAATGGGAAAGCGACCGGCAAGCTTCTGGTTGCAGTCCACGAAATAAGACTCAATGCGACGTGGTGGAACATATCTTTCTCCAAGTCATCTTCCCATTTTTGTTCACCAGCTTGTCGCTGATGGATAGGAGTGAGAAACGAGTGCCTACATCATAACGATTCCTGGCCACGTGCACGCGTATAGGACGATGCGACTTTTATGGGTAGAAGGTGTGCGTAGGATGCGAGGAGGTGGGAAGAAGCCGTTTCGCTTCTCTGCGATGTACACGAGAAAGTGAAACTCATCAATGGAGATGAATGCCTTGCAAATTTGACGATGATAACGCAGTTAATCTCTAAAGGAAACATTGACACATCAGTTATACACTCATGCTTCGGCTAAATCAAATATTCTCTAATTGTTCCGTAATTGACGATTATCATGATGTGGAAAGAGTCAGAGAATGAAAGGAATTGAAGAAGATCCGTAGTAATGATTGATAAAAGAAACGGAGGCTGGACTACTAGTGGGGCATACTTTGATTGCATGATTTATGGTCTACAGGCCGATTTCGCAGAAAAGCGAAACGATTGCGAGCGCGCGAACCGAGCAAAGTCGCCCGAAGGACGTTGCGACGATGCCCGCGCCACATTCATCAGACTCGCTGCGGTACAGTCAGCATCGATGCTGCTGCTGCTGCTGCTGCTGCTGCTGCGTTCTCGATTCCCATTCGGTATTAAAGCGAGAGCGAGCCTCGAGAGGCGCCGCGAGTTTTCTTGCTTGTACGAGACGTGTACACACAGCGCGCGTGTGAGCCTCTGTAATTGCTGGCACGTGTGTGCATATATGTGGCGCCCAGCTGTATATAGTTGCTCTCGGTGCATGCACACCTACATATATAGTTAAGAGGAAACGCAGTGGCCCCATGGGTCGATGCAAAAGGGTCAGAGAGAGTGTGTGAGAGAGAGAGAGAGAGAGTGAAGAGCCGGGATTATATGCACCCAAGACTTTATCTTCCACGGAAGCGATTTACTAGCGGAAGGCACGTATATTTGGACTCTATAAATTCGCCTGTAATTGAGGCGAGTTCGCGGTAGACCGAACATTTCCTTTTCGTTTTCTTACAGGATCTCTTTCACTGATTTTTTTAAAAGTAGTACTGTTTTAACTGATAACTATTGATATTTTTAAATGCTTTTTACAAATCAAATAGAATTATTAAAAATTATTTGCAATTTTTATTAAAATTTTATAAGGTATTACCTGTTATTATGTAAGTACCATTTTCAGAAAAATGCTGCGCAATGATTTCGACTTCACTCAAAATTTATGATCTTTTTATATATTTAAAGTGCTCATCCGTATGACATTTTTAAAGCTTGGTTTGAGTATAAGCGATTCCTGCATATATATATATATATATATACTTTTATTTACAGCCTCAATTACATTTTTCGGCCTTGTAACCATTTTCTAACAGCTTTCATAAATTATTCGCACAATTATCGCGTCGGTTTCCATCACTTTTTGTAATAATCTCGAAATTGCTTAATCGTGAATTTCTGCAGCATTGCTCTGGCTATTCGATACGCGACCACAAGCTATACCATGTGCGCGAAATTGTCCTAGTGACAGAGAGGCAGAGAGAACTATAGAGTCAGAGAGAGAGAGAGAGAGACCGAGAGAGGAACTTATGATTGACGTCCAGACATGCTTGGTTATACGCGCCAGCTTACTCAGGCACGACGCTTAATTAACATTAATTAATTTGCTTGTTGTTCCTATTGATTTTATTTAAATTTTTTCAGTAATGATTCACATTGTTTCTATAGCGTCACAGTCAATTGAAATTATTATAAAATATTGTATTTATTTAACGGTACCTATTATTTTTATTTTTTTAGAATATAAATCTTGCGGGGTAGCTTCGTTGAAAGATTGATCGGGAGCAGTGTTAATGCGCGTTTAAAAAAATTGTGTTTTAAAATTGTGTTTTGATTTCGAATGTATATTACTTCTACGATATTTGTATATATGCACCAATAAATTACAATCTCCATTTTTTTGAACAGATGGAAGTTTTTCGCAGTAGGTATTTAATAAGTTTCATGCGTTTCACGAGAAGGCCATAATTCATTTTCACAAATAAAATAAAATCTGCACGGATAAAGGGAAAGCTATTTCATCGTTTCGGGATAAAAAAAGTCGCCTCTATAACTAAACCGCCGCGTGCATTCATCATTGCCGAAACATATAGAGCCGGACAGAAAAAAGCATCGAGGCTCGCAATATGCATTGTCTGCGTTACATTGGCACACCGGGAGTGAGTTTTTCTTGAAGCGCGCTTTAATCCTTCGAATCATAAATCTCTCTTTACATACAATGAACCTTTGAAAATTTATTTTTAGAAAGCTTAATTCAAGGCAAAAACCTAACACGCAGAATAACGAGATATAAAGAAAGGATTTATTTTGTTAAGTATTCTTTAAGTTTTTAAACAATGATGCTTGTAAAAGTAACGTACATAAAATCATCCCTTGTTAATAATAAAAATATTATCACTATAAAGACATGAAACCGCATTCACATTCAAAAAGTTCATATCTGACTAATGTTTAGAATTTTGAAAATAAAATAACTTTTTTTTTTGAATAACATTAAAACTGTTACGTTATTCAGTTCGAATTAGAGCTATTTTCATTGTAAAAGTGTCTCACCGCGAAGCAAAGTGGCACAGTAATCTAAATGAGGCATTTAATACACGACAATAAAAATCGTCGATGAGAAAAAAGAAGAAGTGCATAATATAAGAGGAAGCGGGCGCAAAAGCTATAGGACGCGGCGAACGCGAACGGCCCGAAAGAGAAGAAGAGAAAAATGAGAGGAGCATCGGAGAAGACGACAACGAAAAGTTATGACGACGCGCAGTCGTAGGCGCGACTGCTCGTGAATGGCCATTTTGTATACGAGCGTGAACACAAACACGCGCATCCTCACACTCACACACACACACACACGCGCGTATAAAGCACATGTGTCGCGGCGGCGCTTCCTGCAGTTAACGACCTCGATCGCATACACACGCATACATAAATGCCGTGAGCGGGCGCGGGTCTTAATGGTTTCGAAGTAAGACGGAACATATTACTTGCGGCGGTGGCAGTAGCGGCAGCAGCAGCCGCCAATCGGAAATCGCGAGAGCTATAAGACGAGAGAGAGAGAGAGAGAGAGAGAGCGACGTTGACCCCTGGCCGCGTCGCCGCTGCCTGCACGGCTAAAAAAGCTCCGAGCGCGCCCTTGAGACTCGCTGCTGCGGAGAAAGCGGGAGAACGCGAGAGATCTATGAAGGACTTTTTGCTTTCTTCTGGGCGGCGTGCTTTTTGTGAAAAGGAAGTAGTTGCCCGATTCATGGAGATTTTCACATCCGCCAAAGCTGTGCTTCTGCCTTGATGTTTGTAGAAAATGCGTAATGGATTTATATCGGTTGTCTTTTCTTCGCGGCGCAGTAACTTTTAGTTGAAAGCTGATTGATGGGACATATATATGTTTCCTTTCGCTCGCGTCTTTATCATTATATACAGAGTTGATTGTTTCTTATAAATCAATTTACGAAGAAATTTATCATAGATGAAAAACTTTTATTATACAGATAATTTAGTAAATCACTGTCTATAATGTACGATAAACAAATGATTTCAGAATAACTATAAATACTGAATGAATCTTCCTGTTACGCGCTTCATAGATTTCACTAATAGTATACTTGGAAACAATAGCACCGATTGTAAGCTGTTGTCGAGCTGTCTGTCTGTAGATGATTCTAAAAATGTGAATCAATCGTGCGTTATGTGCGAGTACAAGCGTTTGCATATGAGTATTGAATGAATGAAAATTAGCCAACTGAAAATGTATAATATAAGGCCCTCTATTGCTTACACACGCGATGTGTGTAGCAGTGTTTAGTGAACTAGGCGATCGTGGTTGAATTATAAGATTGGTATAAAATCTAAAGTTTTTCGTTTCGTCTAAAATCAAACGAACTTAAAATCAGTTTGGCTTTTCCACTTGATTAAAAGATCTAAAAATAATTAGTACCTATAGTAAAAATATAAATTTTCCCGCGCGAAAAGAACGGCGAAAGTCAGGGCGATCTCTCGCGGCCTTGAACAAGGTCGAGCCAACGTGACTCAGAATAAAAATCGCAGGAAATCACGTATACATTTTCACGGTGAGTCACGTTTCACTTTTACGTCAGGCGCGCGCAATATCAAGGTGTTCCACGGGATCATCACCGTGACCGTCGCCATAATTTGTCGCGAGGAGATTCTCACCGCGCTATACCGATATGTATCTGTCAACATTCCAGAGCACGCGCACGCACGTACCCCGGCCCTCATAAAAAATCGCGCGCACGCTTACGCGCACGATATATCGCGCATCCAAAATGGAATGCAGGAGCCAGGGGACCGCCAGCGATGTATCGCCGGGCGTCGTCGGGGCGATAAAAGGCTAACGCGACGATCGGTTGGCGCAATCGAGAGGCGAATCGCTCGGGCTATTCCTCCCGCGCCCTTAATTCCGCTCTCTCTCTCTCTCTCTCTCTCTCTCTCTCTTTTCTCTCTTTTCTCTCTTTATCCGTTTCTCGTGCCCTCGTCCCTCGCATTGCAGTCATGAAATTACTTCTCGGTAATCAAGCCCCAGCCAGACTATATCGATCCTAAATTCACTAATGCCGAGAGCGGCGCACAGCTCATTCCCGCGATCCCCATGTATATATAGACGCGTGAGGAGGAAAGCTTTCTTCGACTTCACCCCCGGGAGTTTGGACCAACGTCGCGGGCGTAAAAGGCTGCAGAGAGTCTAGGACCAGCGAGACGAGATTATGCAGTCGCTCTTGAGATATATAGGGAACGAGACGTTTTCCTCGTTGTAATAGTCGAGATTTTCTTCGTCCGAGAGAAAACGGACGATAGATATGCCCGACGACTTGGACCCGATAAGAATGGATAGCATTTTCCAGACGCTATTATATTATACTCTCTATATAGCATTTTCGAAATGTCGAGACAATACGACGGGTTTTCTTATTATTCGTGCAATCTGCATTACAAAATGTTCTCTTAGCACTTTACTTAATATCATTTGAATCTATAACTTCATAAGCTTCAATTTTATAATTGTTATAATAAGAATACATAATACCGCTGAAAACATTTCTAATTGATTATTATACAGGAAACTAATGTATAATGACAAAAAGATATTGTTATTGAATTCTTTTCTTATAGTACCATTTATAACTATATTTAAAATAGATTACAAAATTTCGAGAAGATTGAGAGGCGCATTGTCCAATCATTCCAAGTCTAAAAATAAAAGCAAAGTATCCTATATATAACCAACAACTTGCAGCTCCTTTTTCTCTAGCAGCTCTTCAATTACTCGAATGAAAGGATCCGCCTGTAAGAAGCAATTCTACGATTGCGAACAATAAAAAAATGTAACTCTAAAGGCGGAAAGAAACGGCAGCAGTAGCGAGAGAAAGAGAGAGAGAGAGTCTATACACAAAGTTACCGCGTATAATTTCAAGATGGGTAAGTATAACGAAGACGGCGAGAGAAAGGGAGCAGAAATAATATTAAAGAAGCGAAGAGCGAAAGATGCGCAGCAGCTACACAGCGAGATAAGACGCTGGCGTAAAAAAGGAAAGTTTCCATATAGCCAGGACACGCGGCGCGGAAATGCAAAAGCAGCAGCGAATAATAAAGGAACAAAAAGCCAACCGTGCAATGAGCGTTTGAAAAAGGCAGCACGCGCCGTGTGTGCTCGTAAAACAAAGGGAAAGGATGTGTAGGAGTAGAAAGGAAAAGAAAGGGGGGTGGAATCGAATGACTGAGCAGAAGCAAAGGCCGCCAGGCTTGAATCGTCACAGCGCCGTTGTAAGGAAATAAAATGAGAAAAAAGTATAAGTGAAGTTTATTAGGTACCGCATATTGGCACATGCGCCAAAAATCTGGTCAAGGCTGATTCTCATATATCTGCCGTTATAAAATACCGCATTCTTATGCAAGCAACTTATTCGCATATAGCACTGAAATGCTCGGCGAAACATTGAAAAATTAGTATAATATAGCAATGAAACGCTTTTTTATTGAGTGAAAATGCAGATTCCAATCGTTACCGGGAATAAAAACAAGAAAATTTGAAAGTGTAAAAGTGTCTCGGAAAACGAGAGAGCTTTTTATTTTTATCATTCGCTTACTTAAATAATAACTTTCTCTCTCCTCGCATCCTCTTATATTCCGTGATAGGAGTAGGTTCGCATGTGCGAGGGCATTTTATGTGCGTGTCTCGGAGTAGAGATGCGTACATTCTCACACTGCAGTGCCTGAGCTAGTATATAAAAAGCGCTTATCGAACGACGCCTTAAACTTTAAAAAAGGACCGTCTCGCTACAAAGAGTAAAGGCGATATTAAAGGGATTAGGAGAAGAAGCCGACGGAAGGGCTCCGCGCGAGGTTTAAATGCCTTAAGTTGACTTATGCGCTATCCCTTTGAATTCATGGGCTTTGGCCGTACACGCGATACTCCACTAATTCTCAAAATCTGTAAGTCCGGAATTAGCTAAACTTGAATATATTAAAGTCGGAATTTTTCTAAAAATTTTACTTCGGCTAGCAATAAGAAAGATGCTTAAAGTGAATCTTTGGTTTTAAATTAGATTGTTGTATTACTATACTCATTATGGATGTGTGCATGATATGTCATTGTAGCAGCAAAAATTCATAACAATCCTGGACGAAAATGTGTAATATTAATGCATTTAATTCATATAATGGCTTTTGCATGTTCGGCTAATCAAGTATAATATTACAAATACCAATTGCTAAATTAACTGTGTACATTGATTGGGTATTACCGTATAATGATAATGCACAGAATAATTCATTTTTATTTGGAAATTTTGTTGTAATTAACTAAAAGCTATAACTGCCTACTATTTACTTCGTTGATGCTTTCTACGGATGATGATAAAAAATCATAATAACAGCATTTATGCTTTGTTAGTGACTAATGATTTTCCTTGTCGTAATTCTTGAATGAATGACACGTTTAAGTAGTTATTACGTTCTTATTTTTTATTGCACTATTATTTTAAAAAAATGCGTATAGTAATGTTTCTTTTTATACTTCAATTATGGTTAATTTATACAGAAACTGTTCTTCATAGATAATAGTAGGAATTTAAAGTTTTTATTTTACACTCTCATGATTCACGAACCGAAGAAGTATAAATGTTTTGAAAAAAAAATACATGATATTTAAAGCGTACTCTCCTTTATGATTTAGCTTGTATTGTGCTGTTTGTATTTTTATGGAGAACTAGACATAATTTAAAAAATTTTTAAAAAAGCAGATTATCATTTAAAAAGTAAACTGAGAATAACATGAATGTTCCTATACTGTAACCGTGATATATTGTTATTATCATATTAAATCAAAATAAATTCTTAGATATTTGATTGCTTAGTTTAACGTGTTTGATTTAAATTAATAATGTTAAATCCTATAAATCATGCTTCTTTAAATTATCATAACGTTGAGCCTTCCGCCTAGGATAACTGAATAGCTGTAATACAAAAAAAAATGCATAACTGGGGCTGAACCGATTTTGTTGCACTCCGGAGTCATGTTTATAGGAGATTATAGAAAATAAAGTAACTAAGGAGCAACAAACTGCAGAAAACTTAACGTTAACAAAAATGCAAAATAGCAAGTTTTTATAGATATTTAATTTTTTTCTTACAATGTTTGAAGTTCATTTTATGTTCGAACAGTCCAAAGAGTCAGAAATAAAATACTGCTAAGGTGTGCTATAAAAAAAATTCAAATTAAGAAGAGGTAAAATTCGCATAGTCACATGTACATTATATCAGAAAATGTAGATTTGGTTACAATTGATGATTAGCATTGCTAAAATAAAAAAGAACTTATATGGGCATATACGCAAAATTTTTTATTTTCGATTTATCTACTATTTAAATCTGGATATTTTACAGTGAAAACTCCTTTAATGCTAATACTTCGCAAGGGATTGTAACGCCGCTCGATATTAAAGGGGCGGACTATGCGCAGTATAAGGATTACGAAATGTGAAAAACTTTTATGATAGTTTATTTCGTTTGCGCACAACGGCGTTCAAAATGAAAATTGTCTTTTACCTTTTCTTCTCGTACTCGTGCAGTGATTTTCGGCACTGTTAAGAGAGCAGGAAAACGACTCGACCTCTCGTCCCTTTATCTGGCGTAATGCACATATAAAAGACTCGTTGACCCTTTCTGCCTTTTTCGCTTTCTCTCTTTGTGAACTATGAATATCTGAATGTATGATATGCCGTAGCTTTGAATAATTTCTGAAAACTATAATTCTTGACCAATTTGAGCAAACCAAAGTTTATTTTTTTGTATCACTAAAAATCAAATTTATTTACCATGCTAGATTTATTTTATCCTTATAATGCAGAGAAATGTTGTATTTAAAATATACATATATTGACAATTATTTAGTAATAATTTTAATATGGTGAATAATTTTAATGTTTGGTAGTGCAAAAACAAACATTGGTTTGTTGAAATCGGCCAAAAATTATAGTCTTCTCGTCACTAAAACGCTCAACGTGGTATTAAGATAAGAGGGAAATAACTACTTCAAGTTCTCATATTGTGGAAACTTTTCTGTTGAGTAGCAGGGTAGAATCATAGTGATTATTCACCTAAATGTACAAGAATTCTTGCACGCGCACTAAATAAATTGTGATTCAGACTAACAAAATATATTGATGGCTATGATGTAATTGCTTTGCTACTGTAATTCTTACTAAATAATGTTAGCAGTGTACATTAAATTTTAAATAATTGCTTAAAATCGATGTAGCCATTATATATATATACATAGGCTCTGTGAATGATCGGACTTGAAGAAGGCAACAGAGTTTGCAGAAACATCGTTTTTAATTTAATAATAACATTGATTTATTGTTATCGAAAAACCTTAATATGATAAATAGTTCTTCTTATCAAGAAAGTGAAATGAAAAAGTAAGTATATATTTGCACAGTAAATATAAGACATTAATATTTACAATTCTAGCTTCATTGAGTCTACAACTTCGGAGCTGAAAAATTCAAGAAATATAATATACCTTACTGTCTGTTTCATCTCGTGATTTCTTTCAGAGCACTGAAGAGGAAATAATTCACTTTAGCGTTTGACTATCCCGTACCCAAGCACCTGTGACATGCGAGGAACGTATGACTAAGGGGAAAAAACTCTGAATAATCTTCGTGAATACAAGAAATTTTTCTAAAAGGAAAATTCATATGCAAAAGTAATATCTCGTACAAGGCATACATTTTTACATTTAAAAAAGAGAATCGCGTTTACTCCTAAAATATCATGCTAAACAAAACGTAAAATGTGCAAAAAAATGTACAATGCCTAAATATTTGATAAATCATAAACCACATATGGGCATACAGATGTTAAGGTATTTTAATCTATTATAAAGTTCCCTAAAAACACTTTTATACCATGTGTTAAATTAAAAAAATTTGAACGCACGTTCATCTATTTATTTATAGAGTCAAATGATTACGCATTATAATAAGTAATAAGATTACAGTAATCAGTACAAATACCCTACGTTTATAAAAATTATCAATACATAAAAATCACATAAATGTAAAAATTATCAAATGTACCGACGCAAAGTTCATCAGATTATATTGTTTTTAAATTGGTACAATAAGCCTAACCATGAAAATCAACTCATTTAAAATTTAAAAGAAGCGGCAATTATCCTAAGAATTATAGGATAACCATTACATTAAAACTTTGTGCATAATTTATGATTCATCCATAAAAATAATGGAACAAATTTAAAATTAAAATGAGTAACCCTAATTACGCTAGAGTTGAAAAAAAAGCAAAACTTCAATTTAAAAACCGATAGTCTGGCCTCACTCCAACCGACTAACTTTTTGTAAGTTTCGCAGCCACAACAACAAGCATCATAATCCTGGTACTAGAGCGAGAAACTTCCAGTAAGCTTCGCTGCTGGTAGCGCTCTACAAAATTTTTTTCGAACCCTTTGCTCAATTATAGTCGGCTATATACTCCGATATCGGATTCTGCAAACTCATTAAATCGAAGCGTGTCTATTTCGTGCTACATCGCATAAGAAAAAAGATTCTAAGTGGTATTCATCATAATTATAATGAAATCTAGTTTGAAAAGCTACTTATAATTAATGTTTGAAAATGAGCGTTTTTGAAACTACTAATTTTCTTTTAAAAAATATTAATAAATAGTTGGTTATGTCAACGTCTTTTTTTGTACGACAATTTTAGAAATATTTAACTTGATCAAATCCTCGATGTTTTAATAAACAGTCTCTGAAATACGTAATACTTTTATAGATTGCTATCCAATACTTTTGTTTGTTATAAACATGTGCCCGGATCCCGGTACATGTGTACTGCATATGCGGATGTACATATAAAGAGAAATATTAATTTTCGATATTAATATATTTCTTTGGGAACCGAGTATCATGGCAGAAGTAAAAGAAAGATAACATTCCAATTGTAATAAACGGTGTGAGCGAAACGGCAAAGGTAGGTGTATTTTTATAGTGTCTAGTGAATCGCTCACCAGTGGTAGCTGATGTATAGAGGACGTTACTACTTCTAGGTCGAGGTTTTTTATTGCCAATTGGAAAGATGGTTAGCCTGTGGCTTTTAGCTTTAGTGCAAGTTGTCATTTCGGAAATGGTAGAAAAATATCTCTGGCTAAAAGCTATCTTTACTTTTTCCACTTCACCGTAAAGCTACCGGATTTGTACTGATGGTTTGTAAGTAATATTTAAACAAAGAAAAACATTCCTTCGATAAACATTTTATTCATTATCAACGATAATGAATGGAATCCCCTGAAACGCATGCATTCGAACATTGTAAGGCGGTATAGCAGTTGGCTAATTGAGTTTTTTGACTTTCCATACAATCCGCCATCTACAATTAATTTCAAGATAATGAAATGCGAATATATATGTGCAAAATCCTACGCAGACAAGTTCGGTAAATCCATTGTATAAATTTTAATGGTCGGTGAGGTCATTGACTTTCTCTTTTGAAATTACATTCAACTTTAAAATGCAAAAGTGTTTTATAGTCACAACAATATATGATGCTCAATAAACATATAATTAATTATTGGCGTTGAATTTCCTTTGAATATTCATTTCATTTTTTTATAATAATTAATTCCCAATGTTATATGTATATTTGATAAAGTAATTAATACAAGAAAATATTTTTTCGCTATACTTAATATCTACATGATTATTTTAATTGTCATTTAAATAATTAATAGTCATATGAACTGAATGAAAATGTAGTTAAAGATCTACAATATGAAATATCTCAACTTTGTACTTTGCACGTAACCGGTGACTTTATGGGTTATTTTTGATATTCTTTACTGAGTGATTCCAATATGTTTATATACTTATATTCGATATGAGTGATAAAATTGTATATTTTGCAGAACTATATTCTTAACGGTTTCTAAAAGAAATTATTGTCATCCAAGATAAAATCTCGTTATGTAAGTGCGTATAGAAATACTGATTAAATGAAAGTAATAAATTAGCTACTTGAAAGGCTACTTTATAAACAATACATTAAGTGTGCAAAATCCTGACTCTACAATAACAATATATATGACTGATAATAGGCTGTCATTCTTTTAAATAGATTTAGAAAAAGCAAGAATAAAAATTCAATTCGATACTATCCTAATACGCAAAATTACCATTTAAATCGTCAATTCTTAATATATAAATTCAATTAAAAACATTTGAAAACATGATAATCATGAGTATCATCGAATCAATTCAGCCATAACTCTGCAATAATCTACCCAACGACCGTTGATCTATCTACAGGCCAAAAAGCACGTTTCGCAGCAGATAAAATAAAAGTGTAGAAAGTCGCGCTAGATATAGAAAAAGAGAAAAATAAGAGACTCACCGCTCTGTCGTCGACGTAGACCGGGGAAAAGGAAGGTGCCGCGCGTGCCAGGGCGAAAATCGCCACTAGCCCCACAATCAGCAGTCTGCCCTGAAGTTCCAGTCGACAGCTCCATCTCGGCCTCGTCGGCCCTGTTCGTCCGTGTCTCGGCATCTTCTCTCTCTCCCTCTCTTTCGGCTGAGCAGTATTATTCGCAGAACAGAAACAAAAAGGAACAAAACAGAACTCGGGTGAAAACTGAATATACGCACTGGCAAAATGAGCGATCTTGCCCCGATCGCGATAGCACTATATTCGAAGGCACACGATATCGACGATACTATATATATGTATATATACGTCCACTCGATTAAACGCGCGCCGCCCGATCAGCAGCGGATCCACGTGCGTCTGTCGCACGGCCAGCAGACACTCAGCTCGCGGTAGTCGCGCGCGCGTTTCTCTTCATCGGTTCTCTCCTTTTCTCTCTCTCTCTCTCTCTCTCTCTCTCTCTCTCTCTCCTTTCCTCGGGCCAGTCCTCTGCGGCGAGCGGATGTGTCAGAGAGCGGAATTCTTCCGATGCACGAGTCTCAGTAGGAGGAAAAAGAAGGCGGCGGCGGTGGCGCGGTTGTCGGTTGTGGAATCGTCAGGAGGAGACGAGAGAGGCGAGGGTCACTTTGCTTCCGCGTCCCTGGCTGTCGAGTTTTACCGCTCTTCGATTCATCTCAATGAGGCGCCGCTCGATCGCATCGTCAAAGCGGCTCCCGACAGCTGATCCTGAATGCGCGACAATATACGGGCTACCGCCGTCTCGTGTATACAGCTTCGAGCCACCCCTGCAGGCAATCTTTCCACCTTTTCCGTCCCCGATCCCTCCCTCTCCTCGGTCTGTGTATTTCTGTCTCTGTGGGAAGCCAAGTCGACTTTGTACACGTAACGGGAAATTGAAACTTATTAGCTGATGGCTAAGTGTGAACCGATGCAACGGTTTTTAAATGCACACGAAACTAATCAAGTATGATGTATCGACAGATTGCTTATAACACTATTAGTTGCACAGGAAAGCTCGAATCTCGTTCTTTTTCCTTCTATTTCCTGTACATGTATCCTATTCGACTTTCTTTATCTTTCCCGCTCGAAAAACCCCTAACGTCAAATTCGGCACAATCGATCACTTCCTCCCGGCAGCAGCAAAAATCGCGCGAGCACTGAATAAACCGGATAAAAAAACCCTCGTCCTCGGCTCGTCTCAGCTGGTGCGTCACGCGTGAATCGAAAGAGCGAGGGGACGACAACGGTGCCGCGGTCAATGGCTCACTGTGCACGAGGCTCCGGACTCTTGGGCCGCCTCCTTCGAGAATCTAAGCGGTCTCTCCCTCTCCCCTCCCTTGGGTAACGCGTTCCTCTCGTGCGGTGCGTGGAGCTCTCGGCTGGCGGCGGCGGCGGTGGCGGCGGCGGTGGCGGCGACGGCGGCGGTGCAGGCGACTTCCTCGCGCTGCTGGGACGATAAGCGAAGCCGAGGGCGGCGGCTGGGACTCGGGAGCCTCTGCTGCTGCGGACCATCCATCCGGCGAACCTGCAAACCGATAGCGCACACAGCGTTTGTATTGTTATGTTGGCGAGGCCGAGGGCTTGCGGAGAGCCGACCCATTGTACAAGATAAGACCGCGGCGGCTCGCGACGCATTTCTACCGAGTCTACCGAGATTTCCGCTCCTGTTTGCTGACCAGGAGATCTCGTTTTCCTGTAGCCCCTCGCCCTCCCTGGCCGATAGCGGAGATTATCCCCACTGGGACGTCGAGTCTTGACGGATTATCGAGCGAGAGCGATGGAGAGCCTCGAATGTGTACGAGATTCAAGAGCCCCCCTCGCCACTCCTCGTTTTACTTTTATCTAAGCTCTTGGTGGATTTTATCTGGCATTTCAAATACCGCGGATAAGATTACTTCGTTGCCTCCAAACAATCGGCTCAAATATACGTGGGCTCGTTTTACCGTGATTTTAAACTAATTATTGATCTTTGCTGTAGCAACCACGCACACATTGCACGGCAACAGTATTATTTAAGGGATTTTAAGTTTTTCGGTTAAATCGCGCGTGTGTAAAAGTGAAAAGTGGAAGAAAAATTTAAGAATTAGAAAGAATGAATAAAAGTGATAATGGTTGATTCGCCGCACCGTTTCTCGAATATTTGCAAGTAAAATTACCAGAAACGCGGAGGAAAAGGGAAAATCGGGTTTCGCCCCAGAAATTCGAAGCCCGTTGCAACGGCGTTTTAGAGACGTCGGGCTGCTCCTCAGCTGCAGCTTCTAAGGTATAAAATAAGACGTCACCGTAACCGGGCCGAAAAGCCAGTTCCCCGTAAAAAGCGAGAGTCACAGCCCTGCTACGAGAGCGAGAAAGCTGCAGGCTAGAAGGCGCTTTATCGGATTGCCGCGGGCCAAATATCCCGAGAGAGTATACGTATAATGGCTAGGCGCGAGGCGCTGGTGACGGCGGAGTATAGGAATGGGCGGGGAAGGGGGAAATTCTCGCGTCATTAGCTTAATGGGGGAGTACTCCGGGTGGAGATTACGGCCGACGTTACGTATTCGTGCAGGGAGGAACTCGCGCGACGCGGCTTCGAATAAGGGATGCACTCGGTCTCTTTTGATATCGTTATGGCTAATAGCAGTTGGAAAATGCATGAATCCCGCCGCGACGACGACTTTTCTTTTCCTTATATATACTTTCTGGACTTTCGATTGCTCGTTAATCCCGGCCGCAGAAATAACCGCCTTTAATTTATAATAATAACAGAGGGGAGTGGATAGAGTTGCGAATTCATGGGATCTCGTAATGCAGCTGCGCTATTAATACTATATTATATAGGGATTTGATGCTTAGACGGTTGATCGCCTGAAACAATTCACGTTTCGTTGTAAACAAAGCGAGTACTTGGGTATTTTGAAAAATATTTTTCTCGTGGAACAAATTGACTCGGAGTAAAAAGAATTAATAAATGCGACTCGGAGTCTTGTGTACATTTATGATTTATTAAACTTAAAATGTTATTAACTGATATATACAAAATAAGGTTAGTTGCAAAATATATATAATTTGCATTTACTAGCAATCATTCAAGCCCATATACGTTATTTATTAACTGAATAAAAACCATGTTATCAATCAACGAGGCATCACTTTCACAATCAGATAATTTTGAATTCCCTATTCTGCTCTTTACAGTAAACATTGCGTATTTCCGCTATCTTTTATTTATATCAGCAGGTGAAGCTTATATATTTCCGTTCCACGCAGTAACGTAGTGTATAAATGACGTTTAAGCGGTAGAAAACGATAAAAATCTCTTGCTATATTATGAGTCACATTGGTATGCTTTCAGCTGCATCTGAGATTCATGCTGACTTTTCATAAAGTTCTAACTTCCTGGAAATTTACGCAAACATTCTTTCTTTTGCCGATATTAAAACGAAACTTAGTCCAGCTGTTCGTCCTTCTTTTTTATGTAATTAATAATCTTTCGCGTTTTCGAAAATGTTACATTATATAATATAATAGTATTTGGCGATATAAAAAGTAGTAAAAATTATGCGCGCATAATCAACCAAAAAATGCGATATCAAAACGGAAAACACTAACGAACATCCTTGTGGATAAAAATACTCAAAATAACGACCGGAATTCATATATATATGAACGCGTGTAGAGCGTTGCACAAACTCGCAGCGCCAATATTTTACGCGTGTCCGCAGCTTGACTTCGTATATTCATCGTAAGATTTGAAAGAAACTAGTATTCCAGCGCGAAGATTTAATTTCAACTATTAGCCTTGAACTATTTGCAAAGTTGAGTATACACACGATTACGTGGCTCGGTGTATTATCCTTTAAGGTTATAAGTATAATACTTTTCAAGTACCCAATTATTGAGTGTAGGTATTTTTTTACCGTAGCATAATTTTCACATACAATAAAAGCACTCCCATTAGGTATAATTCAATTACATTCTTTTTAACTAAGTATAAATATGTATAAATATTATGTATTGAATGATTAAATAATATCAACCAATATAGCGAAAGATTAGATATATATACCTATAATCTATTATTTGTTTTTTTAATCCAACAAGAGAGATTTTAACGTATATCTACATATCATTTTTGTGCTACATAAAACGATTTTTTTTAAGTAAGATTAAGTTTGCGCTTGTTGTCCTGCACCCAAAAAGACTGGCTTAAAACATATTATGATTCCTTTGTGAGATTTAAATCAGTCATCGTCCACGCCGTATTCATAAAACGCTTTGTCTCGTCTCGTTGATATTACATTGTATACTCGGCAGTGCTGCTCGTTAAAAGCATAAAACTGCAGTCTGCATGTTTCAGCGCCGGATCCGTGGCACATAGCAGCAATTGCACCAGCAGCAGCTCAACTAATCGGCGCAACTTAAAATCAACTGTAGCCGCCGCCGCCGCCTCCTCACATCCTCCCCCGATACGCGCACCGCATCACCCGGATTTTTCGTCGCGACGTCTGCACACACTCGAGGACGCCAGAGACACCGAGCCCATGTAACGCGGTATCATGTATACTCACGTTTTACGCGAAATCGTCGAGCGAAGCGGATTTCGGCGGCGGTTCTATATGCAGGCGCGATCAAGAAGCCGAGGGCTTAGTCTTTCTCCTCGACCTCGTCCTCACAGCTCGCACTGCGCCGAGTTCCCCAGCCTCTCCTCGAGCCGCGTTCATCTTGGCGCGCTCCCTCCTGGATCCTCCCGCGCGTCACCGGCTCAAACTTCGCTCCCTCTCTCTCTCTCTACCTCCTGTAGTTTCGCTTCTATCTCAATTTTCCCCGTTTATCTCGCGCCTGTATATTGCGCCTCGCTCCTCTGTTGACTTTGCCTGTATACGCGGCCCCACGGCGAGATGCGGGTTCGGTAGGCTGCTGCTGGACGCTTTGTCGCAGCTCCCTCCTTTTCTCACTCGTTTTTTATTTTTTTTTTTTTTTCTGAAATAAGAGACCAAAGAAAGAGGAAGCCTGTAGTCTCGTGGGCGAAGAGTTTTATTGTAAAAAAAGCGCAGCGGATGAGGAGGAGGAGGGGAAGTTCACGAGAGTTGAATGATTGAAGGGTTTTTACGACTTATGGGCCGTGTCTCGCGTAGACAATGACCCTGCGGTTCGTGTGTCTGTGCGGTGCGCGGGTCACTTCCTCTCTACTCGCTCTTTTTCCCTTTATTCCTTTTAGCCAATATACGAGGGAGAAGGGGGAGCGAAACGTCGCCTTTATGGAGGAGGATTGTGTTGTACGAGCGGCTGATTGTTGACTTGTTACGTATCAATTTAGGCGCGGAGCGTTATACAGGCTTTGCGTCTCTGCGACTCTGTCACCTAATGTTACATGCCGATGAGCTCATTCTTTACAGATCTTGTTTTTCTCAGGATGTAGGATTTTAAATCATAATCCGCGCTCAATTATAATTTATTTATTAGTGAAATTTCATTTGCAACGAGTGTCTGGTGCATACGATTACGATTCGCCTTTGATGTGCAGTCTACCAAATGCATATATCTGCGGCCGGATCAGCAGTTATGGTATCAGAATATGACTATCGGTATAACAATACAGAGTGAATAAAATGCATACTTTGCGCCCGTTATAAAGTACGGTTATTTATTCAATGCAATTTTAAAAATTTTAATTTTCGCCAAAACGTATCCTCTTAGTATATACATGGCCATTCATTCGCTGTATTTATGTTCGTTTTATCTTCCTACGCGAGTCCCGTTTTATTATTCAATTAATTCTTTATTAGACGCGTGTGCGCATGTACACATAATACAAACATTTTAGTGAAGCGTAAAATTTTAGTGGGTAAGAGTTTTAGTACCGAGCCCTAAAAGTAAAAAAATTCCCATGTAAATAATTAATTATTCGATTGGCGCGAAACTAGTCGGGTTGGAGTATATTTCAAAAACGGCGCACTTAAAAGTCCCGCTTATACTTTAGGTATTTGAAGTTTATATCTATTATCGACTATTTTATAAAAATATAAAAATAAATGCTGTATAATATTTTGAAAATTCATTAAAAGATATTTTAAATAATAACAATAATTGCTAGCAGTTGTAACATAAATTTTTTATGATATATTAAAATGGATATATACATAGTTTCTAGCAATATTAAATATATGTAGGCCAGTGTGTCTATCAGTCATGATATTGAAAGTAATAAATAAAAAAAAATAAAATTTACTTTTCTAACAAATGATATTTTTATATACAATATAACCTCAAATATTAAAGTACACTGAATGTTTTATATTTGTATGCATATATTCTTGGATTTTTCATTGAAAAATTCAATAAGTATCTAAAGCGTTAGAATACATGTATATTGTAATATAAAAATAAAAAGTTTATTAAAGCGGGAAACTTTGTTCAACATAAATATGTATCAAGTTTGTTTGTTGCTATTCTTTTTCAGGCGAATCTTTTTATTCGTCCTGCAGCTGACGATTGTAAACATCCATAAATTTCATTCATTAAAATACAAAAAAAAAAGTGAAAAATATACTTTCATTAAGAACTTCCGTTCTTGGGCCATCGCGCACGGTGCGCTCATTCTCGTAACTCCAGATACGACGTTTTTATCTCTTATGTACGGAACGACAAACGAGTGTTTATGGTAAAACGCAAGGCGGAGGCGCGCGCGCACACATCTAAGACTAATCTACTATACTACATAGACGCGCTCTTTTCATGTTTTTATTGAAATATATGTATCGTGCCATCGGCATAGATTGCTTTTAACCTTTTCATTGAGCGCTTCAACGAGTGAGCATTTGGAAGTATAATGCTTGTAGGTATATTTTTCTTCGTTTTTTCTCTCTCTCGCGCGACTAAATGTTTCTCCTCTAGCATCATAAGCAATGTTGTTTAGGGAAACGTGTATAAGCTTGCAGAAAACATGACAATTCCACTGTCGTGTACTATTTTCGTTCAATTTTTGATATTTTAACTTTATAATTCGGAGCGCTATTCTTTACCTTATTTCAAGTATATTGACAAATTTTCAGCTCATTCTGTGTAGTAAGAAAGAAAAACCCCTAGTATGTAAAACTTTGTTTTTACTAATCGGTAAAGCGGATCAGTACCGATGACCCTTAAATAGAATTTTTGGAAGATTCTAATTAGAATAAGCTAATGTCTAATACATCATGAATTTCCGAGTGCAAAAGATCATCCCATTAGCACCGTTGACACATGGGTTCGAATTCTGTTAACGCATAACAAATCAGCATACTAAACCATTTCTAGCATGAAACCATTTAGTATTAACTATCTATCTATAGGTATCAAATACTTAGGCTCTCCTCATTTATGCGAGTATGCTAATAAGCTATCTCGCGGGTAACTTAGTATTCAGCCTCAGCTGCTGCAGCATGAATTATTCGAAAAATAGCTTCTTAAACGAAGACCTACCCTAATAAAACCTCTTAGATACAGAGTCATCGGCCATTCACGGCGGCGCATATCATAACTTGGGCTAAATCCCCTGTTCTTCACTTCATGCACGCGGTGTCGGCCCCCACCTTAACAGCTTACGCGAGGAGATAAGCCTCGGAACTGCTTCTACATCGGCTCGCATTTGAGACGTTTAGAACAAGTAAAGCCCGGAAATAACTATTAAAAATTCTAGTCCCGCATAATCAATCCAATCATGAGAAAGCGACCAAACAACAAAATGCATTGACCAAATTCATAAATAGATGAAGAAAATATCTTAGGAATTCGAAATAACTACCTTATATAGAAATTCGAATTATTTAAGTCTATTATAGGTAACTAGTATTTCAGCGGCAAGTGACATTTGAATAATTAATATCATGAGCAAAAATGATAGAATCACACTTTTTGAATTAATTCTACCTAATTGAATTAATTATAAGGTCATATCTTGTATTACATTGTAATCAGTAAAAATTTGATATTTTCTTCTCGCGCTTCATTTATCGTCATTCTATACTTTCTAAGATTTCAAGCCAATTGGTTGATTTAATAAAACTAAAAGTTTGAAAAACTTAATGTCGATAAAACAGGCCACTCCTGCATCACCTTAATAAAATTGACTGCGAGATTATGTAAGTGTTCGTTCATTATTCACATTTAAAGTTAATTTCAAGATGATGACATTAATGTGACGTTAACTGAATTTTAATTTCAACTGTGGCGAGTATAGTTTGCGTCATATAAGTCACTTATATAAACAACTCCATTTTGGAATATTGTTCATTAACGCAAGAAATCTAAATTATAAATTTTAAACCGATTGATCTACGAATTCATAAATCTTAATGATTGTGGTAGAATATTACTTTTTATGACATGGTCTTTCTTGAAGAGTCGAATCCTTTTCGCATGCACTATCTTGAACGAAATACGTATACTTGTAGCATTTGATATATAGCAGACAGAGCGTATTTCATTCATCCGCTGCATAAGACGCCTATATCTCATTTTTCTGCGAAGTAAGTGAGTAGAGGTATATTGCGACGGAAGGTCCCGTATATTTTGTACAGCCGAAAAATCCTCCTGCGCAACGGTATCTCATGCCTAATGCATCCTCGTGCTCACATTTAATTCTATTTCCGTAAAAATACCTCCGAGCCCACGACAATGAAGATGTACTCATGCTTATGCATGAAATCGTCCTATGGCTACCGGATGAAAGTAAAAAACCGAGACAAAAAATTCTCCCGTTTTTTTGTTGCGCTGTAAAGTCCAACGGCGTGATCAGCATCCGCCTCCCTTTGTCATGTTAACGCGTGGGATGTGGAGATATTCATCTCTCGAATCTCCCTTACATTTTTCTGTATGAGTTTGTTATTTTTTAGCTAAGAATCCTTTCACTCACAGGTGATAACTTTATTGATTGACACATTTAATAAAATCAATCTATAAATCAATTTAATCTATGCAGCTATTGTAAACTAAGGAATTATAGGCTTTAATCTTACGACAAAATTGAAGTTTATTTCTTACGGATTTTAATTAATTGTTAATAATCTTACTTAGTACATCTTATGCTTCAAAGTTTGTATAGAGAAAAAAAATTCTTAGTTTTGTAAGTTATCTATACACATTTCTTTAACTTTTATACTAATAAATTGAGTAAGTGCAAGCAAAGAATTCTGATTCACAACCTTTAAATCGAACGAATGACAATGCAGGTTTGAATATATGAATGTACCGTATACGTCATAAAATTTTTTGAAACAGCTGCCACCCAACACATGTCCAATTATATATAAACTAATTCGGTTAATTTAATAATAAAAAAATCTTTGCTAAACTTCAAAATTGATTGAAAAGGATAAAAGATTTTTACAGGCAGCAACATTTGTTGCAGTTCAACAACACTGACAGAACTACGCCATAAAATAACAGCCCAAATATGGCAGAGAATCGACAACAACATCTAAAACTAAAGCTAGAGTAAGTTTGAGGGGTGTTAGGCGCCAAACTCGATGCGGGCACGCGATCCTACAGCCCTACGGCTTTTTACCCGCGCCTTCCCCCATCGACGTAGAAATTCGTTGAGTTTGTTCAATATATTAAACTTCTTCAAACTCCGAGTACGGACTATTTAGCTTCGTTTGATCAGCGAGCTTCCCTTTTGTTTTCATTGAAAGGGTGAGAGCAGTTATTTTTATGCATCGAATATAAGGTGATAGACTATGAGTACTCAGACTTCTTGATTAGTTTGCTTTATTAGTTTCTATCCGAATTGAAGTTATTTTAATAAAATATTAAGATATGAATACTAATTCAACTCATAAGGATTCATAAACAAGTCATAAAATAAAACATATAAACGAGATGTACAGTGACTTTTTATTGTTGGAAAAATAAAAAAATACGATCTTCTTATTAGATTCTTATTGTGTAAACAACAGTTTCATTTTAGATTTAGTAACAGTTCTTAATGAATTAAGAGCTAGCCGAATCGTCTTTTTTTCGAATTTTTTTTTAAATGATTCATTTAAAGCTTTGAAAATTATATAAAAATAAAAAATTGAAATCTTGAACATAAATCTTCTTCAATTTCAATCTTTGTTTATTTTATGTTCTTTCCATGTTCTCTCATTTTCCGAAATTTCAAGCAATCGTTACGTTACTGTGATTACTTATCAAAATCTCGTGAATTTCGAAAAAAAAATCATTGGAATTATTAAACAGTTATACTTTATAAGTAAAGGGTTATCGATGTCCTATTAATACAAAATCGAACGCGCGTAGCAACTACAAACATTAAACAACTACACATTATTTCAGAGATAAAAAAACATTTTCAAATATATAAATAAATATTTAATAATAATTTAAAAAACATTCATGTACCTATCGTAAAGAGAAAAAACAATTTTAATATAGCGTTTTTTATATTTTACTGTTTCACAAGCACCGCCGTTCTACTTGTTAGCAAATAAAAAGTATTTTACAGCCGATTTAAACAAAGGATAAATATTGGAAATTCCATAGTAATATATTTCTACAAAGTATCGTTACTTTTCACTGTACTGCTATATTTCCAACATGATTTTATTGTTTTTAAACTGCATATTTTTGGACTATTATTATGTATTATTAATAAAAAAAGCTGTATAACGCTCATGCTTTAATACAAGTACTCTACCACAGACTAGAAGTTGCGTGCTTAGTATCGCTTACTGTCCCTTATCCTTTACTACTTGAATGTTTCTTTTCTGGTAAGATAAAAAGAATTAACCTCTGCAATCACTTAGAAACATTAAAAACTAGTAGATAAAAAATGAATGTTTCCAGTAATGTAAATAACAAATATTTTATCAGTTTTTATATTAATTGCTGATAAAAGCTACACAGTAAATAGTTTCTACTGTCTACTTAGCGAACACAGTAAACGGTACAAAGACTATCTAAAATAATGAAATTTGAAAAATAGGGAAATATGTAATGTAATTACTCTCTAAGCCAATTTATCTTTCCAAGACTAATGTTTACTATCGTTACCTAAAACATATATTTCTACAAACAAATAAAACGTAATGGGACAATCAGTGATAAAGTCGGAAGCTCCTGCTCAGATTTCGGAGCAAATATCATTGGCGTAAAGCCATCACGATACCTAATTGCAATGACAATATAACGACACGTACCTAAACAAAAACAGCAAAGCCCCCTCGCAGATTCATTGGTACATATAAAGGAACTGGTAAAAGAACTCGCACTAGACGAAAAAGACAAAGCCATTCGGGGGACAAAGCCTATATGGTGCACGTAGCGAATTCGCGCAAAACATCAAAAATAAATCAACGCCGGCACTATAACAGCAGTGGCAGCAGCAGCAGCAGCAGCAGCAGCAGCAGCAGCAGCAGGAGGAGGAGGAGGAGGAGGAGGAGCAACAGCAACAGCAGCCGCAGCAGCCAGGCCAGCTCCAAAACAAAGAGAAGCATATAAGCGCAAACTCGAAACGCGCGCGAGGCGACTAACCTCGGACCTCTCCGCTCTCACTCCTCTCTCTCTCGCTCTCAATGTGCATGCATCTCGTACGCGCGACTGTGTATGTGTCTATCTGACGTGTGTGTGTGTGTGTGTGTGTGGGTGAACGTATACAGCGTAAAATAAAATCTCTTGCAATGGCCATGGCATCGCGACCCTCCTCTTTTTCCCTATACATCTTATTTACACTTCTTTTCTTATAGGTAAGTGGGACTTACTCTCTTTCGGTCGCTCGATTATCACTCGTAACTCGTTCGCCGCTGCGATTAACCAAAGCGAACTAGATGCTGCAAAGCGACGCGTGTCACTATTTGTTTAGGGCTCCTCTGCATAATGCACGTGCGCGTTGATTCATTAATTTCTCTCTTTCTCTCTCTCTCTCTCTCTTTCTTTTAACAGCGCTGCAGTGAGAAAATGACGGCTGAATCGAGCTGCGTACCGGATACAATTATTTAAACTTTGCAGGAAACGGAACGAGGAGATGCGAAAGGAGCGGGCTACGCGAACGATAACGAGTCAACAAAAACAGCAACAATAACGAAAACAACACGAGAGTAGTACAGATACACCGCCGCCGTACGCACGTTGCGCCGCATGCCGCGCGACTGTCGCTCTTGGAGAAGCCGACCGTTCGAAACCTTCGTGCGGCCTGCGCCGCCACGCGTTGCTTCCCTCTCTCTCTCTCTCACTCGCTCACTCGCTCACTCGCTCACTCGCTCTCTCGCACTCGAGCTCTCTCTCTCTCTCTCCCTTCCTTCTCTCTGTTTCTCTCCTCCACATTTAATACTTTTTCTGTGTATTATAGTATAGGCTTTCTCTCCCTGTTTATTCTCTCCCTCTCGCTTTCTTTCTCACTCACTCTCTCTCACTCGCTCTTACTACATGCGTCTCCCTCGTCCTCTCCTCCTTTCTCTTTCGTCCGCACACAGTCAACACATGCTAGTGTGTATCATGTATATATATACCTATAGGTATATGAATGTACGGCCGAGCCCGCTTGTACTTGGGTATATGAGAATCTATACCAAATTGCATCTTTTTTATCGTTTGGCGCTCTTCCAATGATCTTGAAATGTATCTATACGTGTCATTTGAATATTATTATTTAAATTCGATATAGAAGTAATTAGAAATAGATTTACGAATTTCGATGACAATAGTCCATTCGGTATAAGTATATAACGTTTCATTTAAAATAAACGGAATCGTGACCAATGAAGTAAGTACCTACCTATTGTCATACAAAATAGTGCAAAATGCAAACTATCCGGGTACGAAATATTAGAACAACATGTAAAAAGCGTACAACTATTCATTCTCTTTTTTCAAAATTTTGTGCAGTATAAGAAGTTTTGAATAAAATTGTTATAATTTTGTGAACGAACTAATGCATAATCTAATAAATAAATATACTCTGCCCATTAGACATTACAACGGACGGAACGTTTTTATTTTCATATTTCTTAAATAATGAAGCATCCAATTAAACTGCATCTGATGTTGATATAATTGCAAAGTTATATCAATATTCGTTTGATGGGTTATAAAAACTTAAATGATGAAGCATTCAATTAAACTTTATCTAATATTGATATAATTGCAAAGTTATAGAAATCGTTTGAAGACGTTATAAACGATTGTTATGTTTTTAAATTTTTTACAAATTATTATGTTTTCACCATCTAATATTTTGTAGAAAGTGTAGCGTTAATTAAGAAAAATATATGTAACCCCAGATATTATTTTTTTTTTTTATAATTAATGCTCTAATATACTATTCATATGTTTAACTAATTATGTAAACTGCAACGCGCTTTCAACCTTATGTTTTTTAAAAAGAATGCATGAGAAAATTAAGTATCTTAACAAGATTTAAATGCCTGCACATATTAGTAAACAAATGATTAAACGAATTTTTTCATATTAAAACTAACAACTTAATTAACTTAATCACACATTATGTCCTACTTTTAAATCTCTTTATCATTATATTTATTTTGATGTTCGAAATTCTTGAACATACAAGTACGGAATGTTAATCTTTGTTTGATATGAATCATCCAGCTTGTTTAATGATATTAATATTATTCAACATTAAGTTTCAAAACTCGGGTCTAGACACAGCATTAGCAACTCTGCCCTCCGTGAATGAGTTTATAGTATATGTATACGCGTGCGCCACACCCTCGCTATACTATTTCCTTTTTTCTCTCTCCCTTTTCCCTTTGCCTCTACCCCTCTCTCGCTCTCTCTCTCTCTCTCGCTCTCTCTCTCTCTCTCTCTCTTTCTCTCGCTTTCTTCTTCTCTCACACTAGTGTGCCAAGCATGTGCGTATGATGTGTTGCGTGCATGTGCCCACGTGTGTGGGTGGATGGATGATGTGCCTGTTGTGCACCGTCTGCTGCGCTCTTCTTTTCCCCTCTTTTTCTCCAAACCGTTTTTATTTTCTTCTTGTATACCTTACCTTATGAAATTCTCTATCTCTACCACATACACTCCCGTGAAATCACAGTAAATTTTGTCTTGTTTCCGCCTACCTTTGGATTGTTGTTTGTACTTAATTTTTCTTTTGCTTGGTTTTGCAGCTTTAGCTTTAGAGTAACACTATAGTTGTTCTCTTTATCACAAACACATATCTGATTTCTGTTAATGGGAAACTGTATACTTACATACATTAGTTTAACGCTATGTAAATTAAATATTTTATTATCAATACAATTGTTATATGAGCTTATATTATGATGCGCAATGTAACTGCCACAAAAACAGTATCATAACTCTGACATTTTTAATATAATACATATTACATAATACATAACACAAAAATACATATACTTATGTTGTATTAATAATGTGGTTGTATATATTATCAACTTTATTTCTCTATTAAATTCGATGGGAGATCCGTTGGTACAATGCAGCTAAATTTCATAAGTTTAATATTGAAAACTTTTTAACTTTCGAACTCGTATTTGAGTTACATCATTATAGCGTAATACTTAAAAACTGATAAGAACAATGCCCATCGTAAATACAGGAAATTGGTCTACAAAGATAAACCTGCGAAACCTATCTCATCGCTTAGAGGACAAAATAATAAAGATTAAAAGAAATGAAATCCTTCACTTGCGAGGATACTGAAATATTTAACGACAAAGTGTTTATCCCCTAACGCGAAAAAAATGATAATAGCTAAAATTAAAACGTTAGCACAACTTTAGCCACTTTACTTCTCAATGCCCAGAGTTGAAGCCAATGTGCAAAGTAAAGGGGAATTGTTGACAGAATCGAAATAAAAATAACCCATATTACATTTTATGAAAAAGGGTCAATTTTTTAATGACAATTTCCGACTGAATGAGATTGCTATACAATTTGGACGATGCCTCTATTTTTCATTATTTGAAAGGGTTTTGTATAGTTACCGTTAAGTCTGCAAGTGGTTTATCACCCTCTTGGCACAATTTCTCAGTATCCTACAAGGACTCAAAATGTAGTTTGTTTCAAAATAAGGTATAGCAAAATGGACAATGTGCAGTTATAACAACAGTTCGAGGATATTGTTTAGAGGAGGACTCCACCTCTAGCACTTTTTGGTTTATAACCGTGATTTTGCGTACATTCTTTCGAAAATTACGCCATCGTCAGATTCTATCATGACAATGTGATTTTGGAAGAAATTATCTAAGAAGTTAGCAGGATCTTTTGTAAGTGAAAGGTACCTATCAGCTGTATCCGAGAAACCATATAACTGACATTATATATGCGGGACATCCTATGGCGCGTGCCAATGTCTTTCATTGACAAATTATAGATGAACTTGCCATTATAGATTTATCGATTGATATAAAATAAGTACATCGATTTGCCTTTGAATGTCGTGATGAATGAATCTGTATTCTTATTAATAGAAGTTCAATTATGTTGATCCCGTATTTAAAAGACTAACATTTCCAGCTGGTTGTGTAATTGAATTTCATATTTCCCATCACCTTTAATGTGTTCACTGTAATAACATACTGCATGTTTTAGTTGGTACTTTCCTAAAGCCACTAGGTACAGCGAAGATTTTTCTGTGAAGGAAATTCAGGTAGGACATCGACAGTCATCGTGGTAAACACTTTACGTTTTCGAAACAAGTTATTTTCGTTCATCAATTGATACTTCTCTATCCGATTCAATTCTACAAATATATATATATATATATATATTATGCAGCGCACATGCAACCTCAAAATCATCCATTAGATGGGGAATACTTTTATTAGACTATACGTTATCAAAGCATCTAAATTGTGATTCAAGGGTTCCATTGTTTTTTTTCTATTACATATCTTACTTTTGTTACCAAACGAAATTTATTGGCTTCTTCCGTTGTAAGTTGCTTTTCATTCTTCTTGATAAAAGATGGCATTTTGGTTGAACAACCATTCTCTTCAAGATGAGGTATTTCATGAGGTATAAGTCTCGTGCTTTAAAAAAAAACTTTTGAAGTATCGTGTATACATAAGGTCTAGTACAAAATTAAATTAAATTTCACTCATTTTTAAAAAAGCACAAACATGTCCCTTTTACACATTGAACTGTTAAAATAACTTCTACATTAATGTGATTATTATATTTTAACAATAATCAAGGATTATGGGGAACTGCAAACCCATTAACGGTGTATCTTTTTTTTACTAATTGGTTTTCCATCGCTTCTACGTCGATAAATTGGGTACCCATTTGTATTATAATTTGTTACTTCATTATATGTCTTTACAATTTTTTTTATACGTTTCTGTTTCTAACTATCGATACATGGTGGGTTTACATTATTCTTTCCACAAGGTCCATGTATCATGAATTATTTTACGATTAAATAATTTTAGGTGCTTTACTTCGTCGGATATCTCGACACGAATAAAATTGTCTACGTCAACCGCATCATATGATGAACTTTATTTTCCGGATCTTCGAAAAGCAGCATATGCATGTGTGTTGGTCCTCTTTTTCTGCAACTCAATTACATAGATAAAATTTGTCAGTACACGTTTTTCATATTCAGTATTTGCAAGCACTTAAAACTTTTTCTGTAGAAATATGTAGGTACTGTAAATAAACTATATCTTTAACTTTAATCATTTTACCATTAATATATTTATTTTCTTCCCTCGTACCTATTTCCTTACTTTCGGGTTCAAATAATCCATTATCCCGAAAGTAATTATATTCTATACTTGTAGAACCGAAAGAATTTTTAAGGAATTGAAAAATTTTACTTTGACGGCCGAGACGATAAAGGAAGCCCGTGAGTGAAATTAGAGGGTATAGGGAAATTCTCCTGACTCGTAAGCGCAAACATTCAAAACTCATACTTGGCAACATTGGGATTTGAAAATAAACCGAATGTATTAGAAAAATGCGAAAGTAGTTGTCATAACTGTTATATACTTGGTTGGATTAATAAAGACTACCTTTGTTAAATGAAGTATCAAGATATAGTTACAGAAACTAACAATTTTTTTTCCGTGAGTCCGAAATAACGACAATTCGCTCGCATCTCTAAACAAGACAATAACTTATAAATTAGTATTTGAGACAGTAAACAACACTAAAGCCAAAATAAATAAATGGAGTGTTAAGTTATGCTATCAAGTTGATATATTATATGAATAACAACGTTTCGGTTATATTTTCTGAAATCCTTCGCAAGACAAAAAAAAATTTAAAACACTGCTTTAAAAGTTCCAAATAGCTATAACGCGTTAAAAACAATTGAGTCGATTATAGATAATATATTTTATAGACATGTTTAATTAATTTTAACATGTTTTATTGTATCTATAAAGTTACGTCATAATTAATATAGTATTATTTTATCTTCGTTTTACAAAATTATTAACATTATTAATAATATTATGAAACTTTTTTCAAATAATAGAAATAGCAACAAAGAAGCACAATAATTTGTATTACCGAGCGAAGTTAGGAGCGAGGAATATATAGCTAGTTATATATTAACTACAAATAACAAAATAACATACTTCACTGCATCGCAAAATATTCGAATTAAATATCCGAAATACAATAACTAAAGCATCTCAAGGTGCTATAGGTATGTGCGTCAAATTTGTTCATCACAAGGATGCCGCATATTTCGGGTAAGTGATTGCTTTGTGATGCAGTGCATTATATATAAATTACTATAATATTAATAATGAGAAATTAACGTCTCCTCGCAGGAATTGAAAAATACTCTTTCTTTATAACTTGCAATAATAATATAACATTGCATTACTGTATATTGAAAGAACTTTTATTCATGTTTTTCATGAATCCTGATCGATTTTTCAAATTCCAAATAGCCAGTTCGATATTGCGATATTAATATTTACTTTGCATATAGAACCCTGTTTTATTTAGTATTTATATAGTATGTTTACTTTTGTTTTATTAAAATCATGCTTTTCAAGAAACTGAAGAAGAGCAAACTAAAAAAGTTATGACAATTTTTATTGCATTATTAGTAGACTTAGGAATGTCCATAAATCATCGAAGAATTCCTTCAAAATTTGTATTTACCTGAAAGTAATATTAAGGCTTACATATTAAAGGTTTAAGTTGAATAACTTTTTATATTTTTTGTATAGTTTATATTCATTCATCTATTATTCCTTTTATATTTATTTTATAACTCTGAGTTCTTTTGTCAAGATTTCATAATCTGGCTTATTCTGATTTAACTTCGTCACAGTTGTTGTAATTCTCAAAATAAAAATTTAAAGTGCAAACTTCACACCAGCAGTAGCGACTTCGTTTCACGGGCGAAAGAAGTAAAAACCAGCTTATTTCTTATTGCTGCCATATTTTCTTTCTAGAAGCAGCACACTCGACTTTTCATCTTTTTCTCATATTCTGTTATTATCTTCTTTTGCTCGGCGCACTTTTCACTCTTTATGTATGTGTATAAGACCGTTTATCTCCAGTTCTCTGAAATTTTTATTTCTTTCTATGGCTATTACGTGTTGCTTCCTGTTTTATTTTAGACTTTTATCTTTATAAAACAAATTTTAACATTATTTTACATTTACATTTTAATATAATATCATATAGCTTAAGAGTTTAAGGGAGTTTTTATTAAAAAATCAACATCAGCAGAATGAGTTAAAAAAATTATATTTCATGAGAAAACTTAATGGAAAGTAGTTAGATAATTTAGAAAATATTATTAGTATAAAATTTTTAGTTGAAAATCTATTTTACCATAAGAACATGACGTATACGTATTTCTCATAAAATATGATATTTTTTTGAAAAGCTTCTAAAAATGTTTGCATTTAACGACTCTTTACATTTAAGAAAAAAGTATTTTGGATTACCGTTTCTTATTGAAATAAATTTATTATTTTAATTGTCAATGTTGTTAGAGTAGCGTAAGAAGTTCAATGTACAATATTCAAACTTTTTGTTATGAATGAGGTACAAAGTTCTTAAAAATGTTACTTTCGATTTAACTATATGCATACGAATGCCCTTACCTTGTGGGACCATTCTGAAAAGCTAATTTAGTTAATTATATTGCATAATATTCGGCTTAAGATGTGGTTGCACTTGGAAGTATTTTATTCTGAAGCTTACAATATAGTTCAATTTAATAAAATGCGTATTTTTTTGCTAGGGTTTGGTACACGATTAGGAAATTTAATTGGTAGGTATTTATCTTGTTCAAAAACATATTGCAAATTAAAAGAAATCGTCTGGTATTACTATTATAAAAATTTACAAGTAGTTCAATTTCTATGCCAACCGCTTGTAAAACATATATGTTCTTCAATGACACGATTAGATATACTTATAGAGCATGTTTATTTTTAACCAGTTCTGTAATACAGAGACAAGACATAATATTGCTGCAACATTTTTATCTGCACGAAACCATGTGCCAAGTCTAAATCCTTCCGTATAGAATTAGAATTCTTTCTGAATCTCGTTCCTTCGCATCTAAACTAAACAGTATCCGGCCGCGACGTCCCCGCAGGCAGGAGGTCAATCCTCGCTCGTAAAGGATGGACGTGCAGTTTTTACCGAGTACCGCTTCTGCAGGACCCCACCGAGAAGAAGGACGACGAGATGCGCATATTGGCACGCAGCTGCTTCCGATTGCGCGCCAAATCCAATTGCCTCGCTCGCTATCTACCTAGGATAGCTACTATCCGCAGCGGACAAGGGACTTGGCTGGTGGTGCATGCGCTCGCGTTCGGCCCCCGTGGCCGCGTTTTACCCTCGGGGATCCACTGGCTTATATTCCCTCTCTCGACTGATTTCGCTCTCGCGCGCGCTGCAGTAGCACCAAAACGAACCGCATTAATCTCGGCCCGCACGTATATAGCGCGAGCGTCTAATGAGAGAATGGCGATCGTGCGGTGCGACCGCTCTCTCTGCCTCTCTCTCTCTCTCTCTCTCTCTCTCTCGCTCTCTCTCTCTCGTGCATATAGGTGTACGACCAGATAGTGAGGGGGAGACCGAAATTATACCAGCCACCACGCGCATTTCTCCGATCCTCTATATAGCCCGCGAGGTCGCGCGTCACACGCACGGCGGAGCTCCAATGGCCTGGATAATTGAAATTCGAGCTTTGATTACTTTTTCCACAAGATGATTGTAATTATCCGCTAGAGTGGATTTTGCGAAAGGAATGCGGTATATAAGAAAAGAAACAGAGTACAGTGGCCGGAAGAATTGCGATGAAACTGCACCCGATGATGCGACAACTTTTTTATTTTCCGTAAATCTAGATTATAATAATAAGCGCATTTTTTATACGAGTCGAGGATACTGGAATTGATACTATACCCTTTTGCGGAGTCCTGCTTTTTTTTCATCCAGTGAAATAAATAAGTAATGAGTTTGCTAGAATCAAGAATAAAATAAATAAATCTCGTAGGTGTATTATTTGCATATACTTACGTAAAAAATACTATAGGATTTATATGTTATAAACATGCAAATAGTAATTATGTAAGGAGGTATATATGTGTATTGAAGAGTTTACGCGGAAATAGCTATGAAGTAACAGATAATATGCTCTTCTCAACCGGAATAACATTCTTATTCGATAATATCGATCTCCTTCGTAAGTATACGATGACATCATCATCACTCAATTTTTAAACAAATTCTCTTTATTCGTTAATTATTTTTTGCTGCAAGAACTTTAGATTTTGAAAAAGTAATATATTGAAAATAAAAAATTATAGAACGATATGTTGATAAATATTTACATGACAAGTATTAATTTTTTTGATTGAATTCGGGGAAACATTTTTCATTTGTATAAAACATCGAATTCATCAATGAGCTATACAGGATTATGAAATCGTTGATTACGAATCTACAGTAAAAATTTAAAAATTCTAAACGCCGGATCCGGTAGGTTGACTATCTTTTATTAAATCGGACTTTGTACATCCATTACTTTGAATTTTAAATTTTTTATATCGGATTCGTAGTAAATTTGATTTTAATCCAATGAAAATTGTCTTATTGACAAATAATTGTAAAGTTATTACGTCAACATCTTAACTTAATGATTAGAATCTGTAATATGATTATATGCATATGCAATTTTTTATTATCACGACAAAAGTCTATATTAATTTTTTATAAACTTCCATGCTTATTAGAAAAACAGTAGTTTGAAAAATTTTCTACCGAGAATTACTTATCAGAACATGGAAGAAAGAAGTAATAAAAATTCAAGGAAAAGTATGCGAGAACAAGAGAAGATTTGCGATAAGCAGTAGAATATATATGTACATAATACGCGAAACTGGAGCAAAATAAAAATATTCGCTGAAAATGATTTGAGCTATCGTTATGCATGCTGCAATCTAAAAACAAGAATTTTTCTGCTCATTTATTATTTTATTATTTAATTAGGTTAATATGCTTGTTTATCAATAAATTATTGCTGCGATTTATTACGTAGTATTCCTATTTCTTCATACGATTATATAATTTAAATAATGATACAATGATAATTTTTTCTTTTTCTACATTTATACATCAACAGAATTTCATGAAACGTCAATTAATATTGTGCAGAACTAGTTATTTCTACTATTATATCATCGCCGGATGCGCAGTATTTTTAGAAATATATAATCTTTAGAAACATGATCTTTCGTAATATGGTTTGTATCCAAAAATTCATGACGCGATAAATATAATTTCAAAAAATGAGGACAGTTAAAATGTAGAAATATGAGTAGGGCGTAGCCGCGAACTTATCGATGCCAATTAACGTCTATACCCCGACAGCCCAATCCCCCTCCGAAAACAATTAACCGATTCACAAGAGCCTCGCCAACTGTCCGATCTCTCCTCTGCCCGCTCTGCCAATCAATCAAGATTTATCTCGGCTTTATCTCTTATCTCGCGAAAGAGAAGAAGCGCCCAAAACGAGCAGCGATACACCAGTGCAGGCAGAGGCGGTGCAGAGCAGAGAGAGAGAGAGAGAGAGACTCGCTCGCGGCCGGAAAAATAAAGGACTATAGTCGAGCGTATAACTATGCCCTTATTCGCTTATACTCGCACGTCAGGGCCAACGACCAGCCGCTTCCCTGGCGCGCAGATAAAACTACTCCGCACGCACACACACACACGTATATACATAAGCTCGCCGATAAGTTCTGCGATTCATCCTGCAGCAGCCGCAAAACGCGACGAGTGGGTGCGCGAGAAGCCCGGACTGCGCGACGGCTCTGGGTAGAGTTCCGAGCCGGAAGTTCAACTACCGGAACCCCGGCCCTGTGCACCAGCAGCCGCGCCGCAGACACTTTATGCCGCAGACTTATATACATATATACGAGATCTCGCTCTTTTCTCTCGCCCTGGTCGCCTCTCTTTTCCTTTTTCGCCGTATCTATCTGCCCGCAGCGCTACGGGACAAACAAATGTATATATATGTGTCAAGCTCATCCTGCGGCTGGAGTTTAGGAGCTGGCCCCAGCCTAGAGACGCACGATCGCTCATGCCTCTAATCCTTTATTTGACTAAGGGAGAGACCGTCTCGCAGTTTGCGACAAGATATACCTACTTCCTATGTTTATTGTTGGGCGGCCATTGCCTTTGGATCTGCCATCCAGATAACCACGTAGAGGTGACCAAATATTGTTTTTTTTTTCTTATATTTGCTGCAGAGAGGAACCGTTCAGTTGGATACCACATGTTTCGCTTGATCCTTATCGGAACGTTTATTACGTTGACGACGGTATAATTGTTGATCTACCGATAAATAATTATTGTATTTATGAAACACTGATAGAAAATAAAATGAAATCCACGATTGTTTAAAGATTGCTGCTTGATTTTAATTGCACTGCTATTATTTTATACTTATTTATATTTATATTATTATAAACTGTAGCTTTATATACAGCAGTGAATTATTAGAATTTCCAATAACAATAGGATTTCAAATAATTTTAATAATAATGTATAAGAATTAAATGAACATGTATTATTAATGACGATAAAAAGGACACCCAGAAAACCAATAGAAAAAGCCTTTCGGTAAGAATCTCTTAAAATTTGGGATTAGTTAGTTCTCGTCATGCCGAAAAAAAGTCTTAATAGACACAAAGCAAAATAATGAGTAGATTTTTAGTTGTATCGATACAATACGAATGTCCAAATATCGTTGAGTAAAATAGAATAAATCGAGCTCATAAAAAAGGTACAGATAATTGCATGGCAATGTTATATTTGTGTGGGGTCCTTTTGTATAATTCCCTATACTATCTATGTTATTCTCGTAATGATGAAATAAGAATACAAAAGAATAACGAAAGATACAAAATTATGAATAATATGAAAAGAAGAGAGAAGTACTAAACGGTAATAAAGAGCAATATTATACATATATGTTTACGTAAATACGCTAGAAAATTAATGAGAGGAGCTTATCGGCACAAGTATGCGTCATTCGGCTTGCAGTGTCATTGTCGACATCAACAGCACAAAGCTGAATGTAGCACTCGCGATTGCGTATTTATTAATGGAAGGAAAAAATTGAAGCTCCGAACAAAAAAGAGAACAGCTGATACTCACCAGCCAGCAGCCCGTGAGTATCAAAAATATGATTCACCAGCTGCGAGTGGTCGCCACATAGGGCAGACACTGCGGACCCGACCGGAAGTCCTTGATTGTCAACCGCACAGGCTGCTGACCCGGACCCGACGTATACGCATCCTAAAGATCAATCACCTTTTCACAAAACGATGCTTTTTTTTATCTCTTCCCCTTGTGTTGTTATTTTTCTCGACTCGAAGGAACTGCATTACGCATCCAAATGATAATGAGCCTGCATATGTCATTATTTTCATTAAAAGTTTTTCTTAATTTCTCCTTTAGTGTCCAGTAGTTACTTATACGTCCACTCAGTTTTTTTTTCGTTTTTCTGGATTTTTCATGTGATAAACTTAAAATTATTTACTACCTAGAAGCTAACAAAAGTCGAAAACAAAAATTGGGAACTAGAATTTTTATTCAAAAAATCGAATTTTTTAGAATTTTAATTCAATATTTTCTAGGCTTGGTTGTGAAAAGATATTTATATATTTGAAACAAATCATTTCATTATTAACAAATATTTTGTAATTGAAACTATGAAATTTTAATTGTAATTGCATGCGTGTTTTGAAATTTTATATAGGTATCATAGTTCTAAGAAAGCCTGTTTGATTATTTAAATAAACTGTATTTAATAAAGTATACTTGTGCCTTTTTGTTGAAAAGTAATTTGATATATTAAAATGATATACTTACAAGAAAAGTAATATAAGATTTCATGTTTAATTGGCGGTTAAAAGAAGATTGTAGCTACCTGGTGTGAAGTTTTTGTAGATAAATTAAATTTAAATACTCTTGCATAAAGAATACTGCAATTAATGTATCGAACTAGAAAATCAAATTAATGTGTGTAAGTGTAGTTTATTAATATGTTACCATCACAATGAAGCAAACCACCTAACTACTGATACCAATGTTTGAAATATTAAAAATTAAAGGAAATATAAATAATTAATTAAGAAATATTTATACACAAAAAATATTTGTTTGAAAATAAATATATTATATTTAACAGGATCAACAATATTATCAATATAAATATTTAAGCTTAATAAATGCTTATATGCACACAACCGTGTATTTTATAAATATGTAACTTAAATTAATTATAGAATGAGATACAATGCAACAAAAAAAAATCAAAAATATTATTCCTTCGGTATTCTATAACAAACTAATAACGTAACAGTAACATCCATGGGTAACAATGCATATTTGTAATTTTCGAGCTTTTCAGTCTTCATCCCTGTACTTGCTCTTCAAACTGTAGTAACTTTTTTACGATTTTTGGGCAAATATAGCAAATCTTGTGCCAACGTTATTGAAAAATCACTGAATGTTATCGCGCTATTTCTCATAAAATCAGTTACCTCGCAAAAATAACTGTATCCCTTGGCTATATTCTTCGGTTTCCATTGCTTTGGCATTTGAGCCCCATCCTTGCTAAACATTGGTTTCTCACATAAATGATAGTCCTCGCCTCTATCCAGATAGGGATTATTTACAGTTACATAGGCTATGCCTCTTTTGCTTTCGGGTTCAAAAATGATTTTCCAAAAGTACAATGGAATGGATATAGATTTGTCGTTGTTGGCACTGGCGTAGAGGAATATTAACTTCTCTTTGTTGCCATCGCCTGTATCCTTGAGTCTCAATCTGTCGTAAACTCCGGTGTAAACCGTGAGATCCTTTCGTAACTCCTTTGCTATTTCGAGAACGTGGTCTTCTATCCTAGCCCAGTTACCATCGTTTATAGGTCGCCACTGCGGACCGGTATTAAGGTAAGCGAAAGTAGCCGCACTGGCAGAAGTGTAGACAAAGCTAGATCTAGGAGATAATTGACATCGGTTGAAGATAATAGCCGAAGACTCGCTTAAGTAAGAACATCTCTAGAAAATTAAAAATATTAGTCTTAATTGAATCTTTCTATACTAAACGAATAGAATAATCTTTATATTATATCAAAATTAAATATTAAATTTTACAACGGTAAATACCTTCCAATGATTAAAATGATTAATAATTTATTTGAATTTGAAAATTTAATATTTTTAACACTATACGAAAATGTATAAAAATTAAATACAGTATTTTTTAATAAAATTAAATTATTGTCTCATACTTTTTTTCTCAAGAAATAGTAATAATGACAAAGGAAGATTTATTGATATTTCGTAATCGATTTACCGTGTGAAATTCACTGTCATGGCAGTAAAGTTGTGCAGCAAAACTTCGATCCTGTGTCTTAGCATTGTAAATTGCATCCATGTCTAATCTATTTCTCTGACGTTCACAGCAATGCGTTTGATCATATTGGTGCTGTTTAGCAGACTTTTGACTTCCCGCAATGAACCTGGAAACAACAGACTTGACATACATTGTTGATGTAGTTGATCTGTCATAGTGAACGTCTATGATTTTAAGGAATCGATCATCTGCGATTGTGCGAAATCCAATTTCGAATTTACGGTACTCGCTTTCACGACCATAGAATCCCTTGTCCACTATGTCGTACTTAGGTGGCAATTTGCAAGTAAGACGATCAAAATCATAGACTGAGTTGTAGGCGCTGAAAGCTGTCCCGCAGATGCAGGTGAAATTGGAAAACGATTGAGATTCGGGAATATTTTTGAAAATATTGTCCTGCCCAGGACATGCTAAAAATACATGCTGATCCTCTTCCAAAATTATGGTGCCATTTTCATTTGGGTAGATAAAATTTGTATGATCAGTTGCGTTGATAATCAAAGCATGATCATAAGCCAACTTTTTTGTATTTATTAGACATTCTTTTTCTGTGAAAGAAAATACATCTTGTTTATTTTAAGTTCATCAATTTTTAATATTTTATTTATGAACGATAACTTTATGATAGATTAAAAATATTAGAAAAGTCTCAACATTATTTTAAAAAAAAATATTTATCGAGTAGCTTTTGAGTAAAAATTATTAACAAATACGTGAAAGCTTCCAGATTGTGATGATAGAAATTTCTTTACTATAAAGAAAAGAATTATGAGACAAAATAGTTATGAAATATACTTGCTCTTTTTGACTACAGTTGTCGTACACCTTGACGTCGCAACTGTATATTTGTTGATTTGCCACTCCTTATTCGGGAAAATATTTGTAGTTGACAATAGTGCTGATTCATTCTTGTACTAAAAGCATGTGAAACGTAATAAGAATGAGAAAATAAAGAGCAATTGAAGGTAGCAAAATTGATAAAAATGAGATAGTAATATATAGTTATTGTTAAACGTTTTTAAATTTAAACTATGACTAAACTCCGTTTTCAGCTACTTGAATGGTTGTCAAATTCCTATACCCATTACCACTAGACTACTAACTGTACATATAATACTTGAAATTATGAAAATACCCATGCACTTCGTCTATGAATTTATGAATCATCTTGAGAAATTTCAAGGGAATATTTCAATGACATCTTTAAAAATTTCTGTTCAAAAAAATTCTTTCAATTATAAATAAAATCTTTAAGCTGTCATTGAAATATTTACTTGAAATTTTATCAGATAATAGATAATTCATAGACAAAGCACCCATTTCAAAATTTTTATAGTTCAAAGTAATTTTTTAATCAATACAAATTATTTACTTCTTGGTCGATAAAATATGAGACAGAAAATTGAAAATTTTACTTGATTTTAATACCTCCTTAACTACCACATTCATGTAGAAAACCTTAAACTCATTCTTTGCTCAATGATGTGAGAAAAATACATGTATGGATTTATAGAATGTATATATATTTTAATTAAAAGCAAATAAACAATAACTTACAATATGTTGAGGCGTAGACAAAGAAACTGCTTTAATAACAGCAATACCAACAATAAGGACATAATAGCAAATCCAATCATAGCGCATCTTCAATTAAGTTTTATTATAGATATTCACAAGTTCCCTCGTAAGATAGTGTTTTAATTCTAAAATTGTTAATGAAATAAATATTACAAATGGTTTACATAAACGTTTCAATGTAAGACTTATATATATATATATATATTTGTATATGTATAATATGTAATAGATATATTATAAAGGCTGGAAGGGTTTCATCGGATTGGCTGTACACCATTCGATAGAATACGAAATTCTAAGGACCAAGTATCTTTCGCGTTTTTCAATTGGATAAGTAGTTTCCGAGTTATCAATTGTTAAAAATTTGTAAAATGAGCAAATCAGCGAACGGCAGATGCGTCCTTTCGCCGCCGCCCGCGCCGCTTCTGCCGCCTGCTATAGCAGCACGCTGATTGGCTCATCTTACAAACTTTTCACAATTAATAATTCGGCAAGATACTTTCTTCAGATCTAAATGAGTCAGGGTGCAAGACTTGCTTAGTTTTAGTTAGATTGTCTTTGCAGTAAATAACTTGGTATCACTTTCTGCGAAATCATAATTTCATTGTCTAATGGCTAAACTTATTCTTTATCAAAATATGAAAATGTTATCTATTTTATTTATTATTATAAAATTAATAATTTGTTTGCTTTTTTCTTTATGTAACTCAATATGGGTTGGGTTAGGCTGTTGTTGTATCTAACGTAGCAATTTGCCATAGGTAACTAAAATTTCATTCAAAAATGGAAGAAATTCTTTTTTAATAAAATTTTGGTATAGTATTTGGGATATGTTTTTTAATAAATTTAAGATATCTTTGAAAATTGCTTTTAATCTTAGAAAAAACAAAAGGTTCTGAATAAAAATAACCTAGGGCAAGTGCCAAATTTTTATAAAAGAAATAAGTAATAATACACGAATGGACTTTTATATTCTTTTTCGGAAATTTATTTTATCGTTTTCATGCTCGTTCAAATAGTTTACATTTAACTTTGATTAGTACACATTTAAAATTTTTACCCTAATTTAAATTTAAATGTTCACCCTTAATTTTTTAATGTTTCAATTTTTTTTTTCTCAAAATTTATTCGTTAACCCCCTGTAAATTTTGCACACGCCTAGTTACGTATGGTAGCTATCATTATGAATTTTTTCAACGAATTCTATATTTTTATAATGAGTCGCTGAAGCCACCTTAAATTATATTTGCTCATAACTCTTCATAATGCTAAATATAATTGACCATGACTTAGTACTGCAGATATTAAATAGATTTTTTAAATTATTGACCTCGCATTTTATTAATTGTCATCGCACGAGCAACTCTAATAGGAAACTGTCTCTAAAGGAAATTTCTATATTTTAATACGTGGAATTAAAACTTGATATCCAATATGATTACCAGTTATTATTTCAGATAAAGTACTAAAATCGTTCATATCTTTTACTATTAATCGAGTTCCATTACAAAGTCTATTAGGTATTACGATTTCTTAGTAGCATTACAATTCTTATGGTCAAGGATATTATTCCATGTTCTTTTCCAGTATAGCATCATCTGCAGGATTGATACTTTTCTATCTAGAACTGTTCCATTTAACTTATTTAGGATTGCTTAGTCTAGTAAATAATACGTCGAATAATTGTAATCTTAGTCATAATATTACGTCACAATTGCAGCGAGCAATCGCAGCTAGTAATTAAATTAATATGATATTTTTGCGTCTTAAAAATTTTATAAATACGAATTAAATAAAATAAAAAAATTCAATTATTTTATTAAGTTATTGTATGAAAATCATTGCTCTATGTCATTCTGTGTAAGTATACTTACATATATAAGTACGCATAAATAAGTCACTATCTGCAATAAATAGTGCGATTACTGGTAAGGTAGAATGTTGTGAGATCGACTCTTTTTACTCGCTTATGTACTTGCGGGAACTACCGACTCTTGGCGCCACTTCTCGGTGATTTGATTTCTAACAAATCTCAAAAATAAAACAATAATCATGGTGTTGCATTAACGATAATACATCCAATCTTCTAAACATTATACACGTTAATACACGCTTTTAAATGGACCTATTTCTCCCTTACCAATTTAAACGATTTTTAGGAGTACGAATGATTGCACTTTAAATTTATTTTCAAAAACCTGCAATAAACAAGACGAACTGATTACAACCGATTAATAATGCTCAATCTCAATGTATTCAGTAATTTTATTAGAATTTCCAATATAATTACCTCAAAGCCACTTAAATTTCTTTTTTAGTTTGACTCAGTAAATTTTTTTAAGTCAAGATATTGCAGATTAAAGAAAAAAAATCGTCTAAATTTTTTGTTCATTGCACCCACATATGAATTTTTAGATCGGTAATTTACATTATCAAATCTTCAAACTTTTACACATCTCCGATTTAAAATATAATATAGGGCTGACTAAAAAACTTTCACTGTACGGAAATAGCAAGTTGCTTAAAAAAATGCTATGTTCCGTAGTAAACGTGGGACATACTCACAAAACGGCAAATATTACTATGTTTTATTGTGAAATTACTTGTAGTAATTTTGTGTGTATGTTACTACGGAATATTATAATTTTTAATATTTGCAAATATTACAAATAATCATATAATACTATTTCCAATACTATTTCCAATGTACTAAGATACATAAGTTCCAATTAATGATATTGAATAATTTCAAAGAAATTTTGAAGATCAGATGTCAACCATTCAATAAGACTTTTAAATTGTAAATTGCAAAAGATCAATTATTTTTTGGAAAATTATGTTGAAACTATTTAAATCAATTTTTAGACCAATTAAGGTTATTATGCTGGAAGATGAGACTTCAAACTATCGGAAATATCCTATTTAGAATTTTTTCCAACGAAATTTTTTATAAAATAACTTTATAAAAGTAGAATTCATCTATCTATCAAAATATTTATTTTCCCGCAATAACGCTTTTCGGTTAATTACCTAACAAAATTTGAATAATATTATAATATAATTTTTAATACTGAATAGTTTTAATTAAATTCTAAACTACAGTAATGAAATTCCTAAAAACTTTAGCCGTGACAAGATTGGTTTAAAAATGTTATTTTTGTTCCTCTGATAAAATATTAATGTTCGGTAGGTGTGAATTATCACACATTTTATTGGCAATGAAATACTTTAGCAAATTAGGCTGTAAGGTATTTATAAAAACGTTTATCAATTATTGCGTCAGTTTATAACACGGCCTGCATACAGAATAATTACAATATTTATTGATAAATGAAGAATAATTAAGAATATTTTTTATTTCTATAACACCAACATTTAAACTCTGAATATGTTATTACTTATTAATTAAGTTTTACACTTAATACAATTTATTTAATATAGTTGTGCAACATAAAGAGTCTTTTAGCTTAAAAAAAAGAATATATGAACTATTGTAAGGTACTTAATAGGATAATTAAGGATGCGAAAATTATGTACGAAAGAGATAGGATTAATGAGAATGCAAATGATAAAAAAAAAACTATGGAAAATAATAAATGAAAAAATGGGAAAAGGGAAAAAAGCAGAAAATAAAATAAAGCATATATGCATCAATGGAAACAATGTTGAGAACAAAACTGAAATAGCAAATATTATGAACAGCTTCTACTGCAAAGTTGGAAAAAACTTAAGCAAACAAATAAAGAAACCAACTAATTACCTAACGAAACAGAAAGAAATTTTAAATCAATATTTTTATACCCAACAAATGCAGAAGAGGTCATAAAAAAGATTAAACAACTTAAAAACAAAGCAGGTGGGGAAGATAAAATAAATGCGAAAACTCTAAAAACAATCGACATAGACATTGCACACCCATTAGCCCATGTCTTCAATCTTTCAATGGAGCAATCTGTGTGGATTTCCAATATATAAATCAGGAGATAAAACAAACATAACAAACTATAGACCAATCTCACTTATATCAAATATAGCAAAGATTTATGAAAAAATTATTTTCAATAGGTTATACAATTTTTTACAAGAATGTAAAATCCTATCAGAGTATTAATATGGTTTTATTAAAAATATTGGAATCAAGGATGCACTATATAAAATATCAGATATAATATACCAAAAATTAGACAAAAGTAAACCCATAATAATTTCATTTTTAGACCTTGCAAAAGCTTTCGACACAGTCGATCATGATCTATTGTTGGAAAAATTGGAGAGATATAGGACAATAGGGTGTGCGCAGAAACTAATAAATAGCTATCTGACCGGTAGAAAACCAAAAGTAAGAATTAATGACAAAACTAGCACAGAAAAAATTCTCGATACAGGAGTACCTCAAGGAACAATCCTTGGTCCTCGTTTTCTTTATCATATATATAAATAATCTACTGTCAGATATGCCAAAGAACTCAATATTGTCTTATGCCGATGACACTGTTATCGTTGCTGATGACGACACGTGGGTACAGGCACAGGACTAAGTAACGAATTGGTTAGCTTTTAATAAATTATCACAAAATATAACAAAAACTAAGTTTATAACGTTTGGAAACTACTGTGATAGTGTACCTGTAGAAGTAAATATTAAAATAAAAAATCAAAATATAGTAATAACTGAATCCTACAAGTACCTGGGAATATATTTTGACTACAATATGAAATGGTATAAACATGTAGAATATATTATGAGCAGGACTAAATATTTAATTTTTATTTTTGCAAAAATAAGAAAATGCATGGATACGAATACACTTATGAAAGTATATTATGCATTTTTCCATAATGTAATAAGTTATGTGATAATAGCCTGAGGAGATACATACAAAAGCACTATAACTGTACTGCAAAAAATACAATAAAAAATATTAAGAATTATCAATAAAAATTTTTTTATCCAAAATAATCCTTTGAATATTAAACAAATATTCACGTTAGAATCAATCGTCTATCACTACAATAATCTTAAACAAAAATACATAGATAGTAAATCCATAACTAGGAATAAAAATATAATACTACCAAAAACAAGTAAAGCTATAAGTGATAAAAACAGCTATATAATAGCAATCAATCAAAACATATAACTCACTACCAGCAGAGTTAAAGTGTTTAAATCCAATAAGAAAAAAAATAATAAAAGTATTATAAAAAACAAACTTAAAAGGTGGATAAGTAATAATAATGGCTGCTAAAATATAATGTATTTAAAAAAGAAATTTAAATTGTTATAAACGTTACTGTTAATCTGTTTTACCTATTTTTATATATGCGTAAAATTTTGTTGATTGTTTCTACTTATTAACTATAAAATATATTTCTATTAACTATAAATGTATCTTTCGCATTTTGGGATATTTAGTTTACTAAGTTAGTTTGTAAGTCTTTCATGTGTCAGCCTATGTACAGGTAACTGTGTTACCTCTATGGGATTTTACCTTTGTAATTTTTTTTTTCTGGTCAATAAATATTATATATTATTATATTATATTAAATTATAATTACGTAAGCAAATATCATAACGCCAGGTATGAGACGTTTCACCGTTTTAATATAAGTATAAATACTAGCCTACACTTAGTTATGTTTGTATACCATTCTTAACCAGTTCTTCGGCTTATGAAATTACTTCGAAGAATTGCTTATTTATGTGTTTGCTTGTGGAAATTTTAGAATGCATAAATTTTATTACCGACTGTAAAAGGATCTATTTTTGCCGATCAAATAAGTATTAATATATTAACTAATTTTAATAAGGTAATAATTTATAAATATCACTATCATTTATGAATTCTCTAAAGAATTTTTTAATAATTATCTGATAATTATTTCTGAAATTTCTATTAATAGAAACTTAACTGCAATAGTGGAATTCTTTAACATTCGTAGCATTTTTATTCATTAACATTTTTGTCGCATTTCGTAGTACGTAATTCCTTTTACAATCACATTGGTTATTTTATTTTATCGCTATTGTAATGGAGTTTATTACGCTTTATAATAAAAGAAATTTAATTGGACTTTGTATTTTTTACTTTTCAGAAAAAAACTCTATGCTCTAAAAGAGTTAGTTTGTTTTGTATTAAACGATAAGTTAACAATTATTTATTATTTTTAAGCTTCATGTTAGTCATTAGATTAACAATCAACAAGTTCTACTTACGAACGTCCAGAACTCATTCGCATTTTATTGCAATTAAATTTGTGAATACGTTTTATAGTCGTTAGACTGCATTATAAAAGTGTTAAAAAATTAGCACCTATCCGCTATATTATGGCAACATTTGCTCGAGCATCTTTCTCCGAATAATAAATTACAGCTGTACCCGAACCCCTTTCAAAAGCTATCCAGATAACGATATCTCAAAATTCGTCGAACTAAGTGCAGGAGCAGCGCAGTTGAAGTAAAAGATGATGTCCATTAAAGATTCCTGCACCGCGGTACAACAAATAGGAAAAGGGCGGATGCATGAAAAATAGAACGTCCCGCGCGTAATACTTGAGTGTAGGCGATATAAATCATTTCTAACTAAAGAGCCGCGCGTTCGCGCGCAACGAAAAGAGTGCAAGTTTAAGTATATTATGAGTATGATATGAAAGGCTCAGGCACGTTTAACCTGACAGAAATTAACGAATACCGGCTCTTACCGGAGACCCAAAGGGCTTTTGCTCCTCTCTCTCGCTCTCTCTATCTCTCACTCACTCTCTCGCTCTCTCTCACTCTGTCTCTCTCTCTCTCTTTCTCTCTTTCTCTCTTTCTCTGTGGGTCAGGCTCGTCGTCGATCCGGTATGTCACACACTAGTTCGCGCGCGACGACGACGGCGACGGCGGCGGCACTCCTCTATAACGCGACTCTTCGCTGGCACCTCGTCGGCGATCGCGTGTGTACCAGACATATAGAGAGAGAGAGAGAGAGAGATAGACAGAGACAGAGACAGTTACAGAGAGCGAGAGAGAGACCGAGAGAGACCGAGAGAGAGAGAGAGAGAGAGAGAGATACAAGGCAGCCGAACGGGATGATCGCGCAACGATGCTCGTTTAGGGATATGCATAGTCTATGCATATAGATATACACGTATAGATATATATATATATATATATATATTGAGCGCCGCGGTGTCCCTCGACGAGGGAGCTCTTCGAAGAGAGATACATATATACTGCAGAGAGAGAGAGAGAGAGAAACGACGACGACGCGCCCACAGTGCCAAAGCCCTGGGTTAGCCTCTAACGGGTGAGTCGTCCGATGCGCTTGGCGATGTAAGTAAGCGATCATTCCGGAATTGCTTGTGATTTGGGATTTCGAGTGTAAACACTGCGATAGTGGTGGAGTCTACACTCCGACAATACTGACACACTTCTGCATTTTTATATGTATAGTATATAGTGTTGTCAGCTGCATGACTATTTGATTGAAGAAATTTTTTACTATTCAGATTTTTTATGGCAATGATTCAAAGTCTTGTGGTTACAAGCAATAGACATAGTTAAATAGCTTATCAAGTCAGAAATAAATCAGTTGATCGAATTGGGTATGCATTATTTTCATCGTATTATTTTTATTGCTACCAATATGGGTTTTATATCCAAGTTTTTTTTTAAATGATACTATAACTTGAACTTTGGAATGAATCTAAATTTTTAAACTTACCAGAGATTTGACCAAATTTGCGACCTAGGATTCAATGTTGTCCTAGTCATAGTAACTTATCATTTGTTGGTATTATTTTCATTTGTATAAAGTAAACGATATTATGAGATAACCTGAAGTTATTTATGTTCGTCAGTACAGTGAAGAATCTATTCGATTTTTAAAAGCTAATTAATTCCAGCTTCAAATGTCTTGTATGAAACGAATACAGTCTGTTAAATTATTATTATATATTTCTACTGGAATTTTCAAGAAAATTTAGTAAATTAAACGATTTTAGACAAACAATTTATGCAATACAAAATTTTCAAATACAAAGCTACCAATAAAACTGTAGAAATGGAATTAGTAATCATAACGTAAAAATGGATTGATTGAATGTTTACTATTTCATACAAAAACAGTCTAAAAGAAAGAAAAATAATTTATTTGAAATGATAATAAAATAATATTATAGATCTCATAATTTCATCAGTTAATAATATTAAAAGAATTTGACGGAGTTTAAAACTAGCAGGTTACCCTGTATATATCAATAACGCTCGTACAAAGTGGGATGTAGTGAGAAATATAGCCAGAGGCATGCGGCGATGATCGGGATCAACGTTCTTACGAATTTCAAATTGATGAGTTTAGCAGACGGTCTTCTCATATAATGGACTCATATAGTGGACCTACTGATCGATCTTCGCCGTGGGAACTGAAGTTTTGATAACATGTTATAAATATCACATTGCAATACCACTATATTACGATGCATTAAAATAATAAAAATCAAACTCGTACAAAGAATTATTGTTAAATAAATATTACACTAACTAAAAAATAACATAACGAATCGTATTATATATAACATTTATTTTATAATAGACATGCACGTCAGTTTAAATTGTAAGTAGGTTATTTTTTTTCCATTCAATATTTATTCGATTTAATTTATTCCAATGTTGTTTATGTTTACTCTTTGTTCTGTTTTCCAATCAATATAAATTTTTTTATAAAATCTTTTCCCTCTTCGCATTCTTTACTGCGAGACAAATAGAATTGCTCATTAATTTAAACGCATAAAGTGCATTGAAAAGTAATAAAAGTAAATCAATTATTTAATGCTGGACAAATGGAAAAATATACTCGTAAGCGCTAAGCAGGATAAATCAATGCTGCATACCACCAATGACAGAACTCGTCTATAATGTCTGTAAAATTGCATTGTTATACTTAGGTACACAAAATTGCAGCATTATTTGCGCGAAGGGCAGAATTAAAAATAAAATGTAAAAAGCGTACCGACTAGACCCCATTTAATTCTTCCCTATAATTATGCGAGTCGTTGCTTCTTTTCTCCCTGACATTATTATCTCTATACTCTGTGTTTAAGAGTCTGGCCGCGAATATGAAATAAAACAATAAAGTTTAGAAAGAGGTGCAAGTCGTTCAGCAATGAGTATCCACGAATCCTGAGAAATTTCATTAATACCCTTGCAAATATTTGGCTTTAGCGAGAACTTTGGTTTTCACTCGCCCATTCAAGCGAGTCACGTTCGCGATCAGCGCGTGCAGAAGGAGGAATATACCCGAAAATTGCGTTGGCATTTATCCAAGGATAATACACCTCTAATTCTTTTCCCATGCTGATAGTGAATTCGTATTTCGACTGATTTTCTCTTTTTTTCAGGCTAAATCTAATTTTACGCCTGACTCTTTGTGACTCACTGAATATTTACATTATTTTATAATGATACATTACCGGTTGATTTTGTTGTTGTAAAATGAAGTTTAATAAGAGATTTATAGCTTAACGAATAAAAATTTTCTTATTCTTAAAGAATGAAAATTTACTTACAATAATCCTAATTGGGTTTGCTTTTAAAATATTACCTCTATACTTAACTATAAGATGTTAATATAAAAAAACTAATAATCTTTGAAAAACATTCAAATGGAATTGGTGAAAAATAGGTTTATAACATCTGGAATATCTGACAATAATAATTAGCTATACAACTTTTCTAATGTTAAAATAAGAGTGATCTTCAATTCTTGGAGATTCAAAGAACGTACAGGATAGCATAAAAAATTAGGAATCCATATACAGCAGTTTTTTGTTAATGCTGCGTACTTCAACACGTATATATAGACATAATATAGCGTTTGGGGAATACCGAGCTCAAAAAATAATGTGCAATCAATTAAAAGCCATAAAAGGTTTAAAATGTAACCGGTTTTTAAAAATCCCATATATTTGTAAATTTTTTTTATCAAATTAAGAACTAAATTATACTTTGTATTCAAGAATACGTTATTATAGACTTGAAGTATAGTTCTATTTAATTTTACAACTTTTAAAATAGAATAGAAAATTATAGTACGGAAATTCGATTTTCAAATAATATTATACGATTATACGGTATAATCATATCTTTATATTAATTTTATTATATCATTGTTATATTTAACTTCTGATTTACTTATACATTTGTATAAAAATATGATTAACAGAACTATTATGCAAACGCCATCTATTTATGACGGTTATGTAGCAAATACATAAAAATTATATTTTAATTATTAAAATTTTTAAGTAACAAGTATGAGTCACACTGAACGAAGCCTGAAAGAGAGAGAGAGAGAGAGAGAGAGAGAGAGCACGCGACTACTGATTCTTTGAATTTGGACACTTTTTAACCTCTTTGCCAATTCTAAATCAAATAAGTAATTACCTATGCATTTGTACGTTCGAAAGATAAGAAGTAAAAATTCTTAATAAAGATTTACAACTATATGCGACTCCATACTAAAAATAGTGAACGTACTTCTACCACCCGACATTAGAATAGGAAATTTTTGTATTAACATTCTACACATGTGCGTTGATAAGATGCGTTTCTATAAGGTTTCTCTTCAATCCGGTGTGTATTTAAAACTTTCTAAATTGAATTAACAGTGTTTAAAATTTAAACTAGTAGTCCCCTATACGGTGAATAATTTGTATCAATACTAGTTATACAAGGAAAAAAACGCTTTGGTTGTGGCAATCAAAGTAATTAGTTGGCCCGTATTTAGTTGTGAGGTCCAAAGACTTTGGTCATAGAACATGTTGTAATTTATTAATAAAAAAAATGGCATTAAGTGCAGGATAATAATTTTTAATTTTTAGGCGCGACCGTTCCACGAAAGTGCCTTATATTTTCTCCATCGCGAAAAACGTGTCACCTCAAAAAATGACATATTTTGTTAATGGTCAAAATTTAATTAATGGTCATCAAGTAAAAATTAAGTCGAGCATGTATGAATTTTTTTAGCTGTTTAAATTATGCATAAAATTTATAGTCATAACACTCATAACACTCATAAAAAAGTAAAAGAAATAAACGATCATGAAATTATTCCAGTTAAAAATGTCATAACTCCATTCCCTGCGATTGTAAACCGGCTAACTGATAAGTTAATTGTTACACTTCGACATTTATTTTAAATTAGTTTCGAAAATAAAAATAATTTTTGTTATTTGTAATATGCTGTAAATTATTACTACGATTTCCTATATATTATTTATATAATTAAAAGCAACAATATTTGAAGCTTTAGATGTCATAACCAAAGCCATGGATGTCAGAACCAAAGTGTTTTTTCAGAGTGCAATCGCTGTCAACCGTTATATTTTGTCGAAAATCATAAATATATAATTATGCAAAGTGAATTTTGGAATTATATTTAGGCAGCACATTTATCAAGGACTGTTAACTGAACAATGTAAGGTATGACAATTTAAATTTGAATTGTATCCTTAAAAGACAATCCCACTTTTTTACCGCTATCTGATTTTAAATTTTAAACCTTATGTTGTTCAGTTATGTGTATATGTTAATAGTTTATACAATTATTTATTTATGATTTTGGGGGAAAACTAACTTTTGGCATTAATTGTTTAGCCATTTGTAACCTTGAATAAAGTCCTGCATTAATTATAAACATGAAAAACTATTTATAAGCCTATTACATTTTAACCCATTGATATCAAATTATGATCTTGAAAATACCATGTGAGGTAGAAAATAATGAGTGAAATTCGAATGCATTTTAAATCCATATTGATAAAATTTCTGATACAGGATACTACTTTGGCAGTAAATATTTATTTGTTCAATTTAACAATGTGCCTTTGGCTACGATCTTTGTAATTCAAGTCTTGACGAATATTATCTTCGGTAATCGCTTATAAATCTTATCACATTGACGTTTTGTTAATATCGTTTTACTACTGATTTGCAATTAATTGTATTCCTTCGTTTGATTAACATTTTAACGTTCCACTCTTCCTTTTACTGAATATTTTATTTCTAATCGTTCTTGTCTTCTTGTTTGATCGAATTGTCGGCTGATTTATCGAAATAAAAAAAACTTGCGATCGTTATCGCCGACAAGTTTTAAGCTTCGCGTAACTCGACGCCCTGCACAGTTTCGCGTGAGCCATCGCTTAAGACAGACGCGCGCTTGCTCCGCTTTTTCCTCTTCAGCGATCGTAAGTTTTGTTCTTAATTTATTGTATCATAAGAGAAATAAATAAATTGCGGATTATTGTTGATCGAATGCTAGTCGCATGATTTAATGTTAAATAAATATAATTTTTTATTTTTATAAGCATTTTACAATAACAATGACGAGTAGAGTATCCTATCACCTAACAATGTTATAGATTACTCGATAGCAATGGCTTTACATTTGATTGCATTCAGATTATTTTCGCAAGCACGTTTACCAAAATAATAAGCCATACCGGCAAATTTTTTCAAGTAACTATATTTTGAGTTTGTTAATCATATTGAATAACTATTAATCCACTTAACTAATAATGTGCAGTAAAACATACTTAGGTGTCAATCTTAATTCTATTTGAAATTGTCAAAATAGTATATGAGGATACAACAATAAGCTTAAACTTGCTTTGATGGGCTCTTGTAGACGGACATATTTGCTTAAATTTAAGCCACAAAATCAATATGTTGGGAAGCATAATTCTTTTTATACCACCCATTTCACAGAACAGCTTAAATGACTTAAGGTTTGGTAATAATCGACCGTGAATATAAGTACTTGTGGCATAGGTAGGTAGTATATACACGTGCTATCGATTGTGCAGAGCTACGGGCAATGACCTACGCCCACGATATTTACATTTTATTCTACGGCTTTGTAGTTTTTTAACTAATCAAAAGATCTCATTCGGATTTTAATAAAAGAAAGGTTTATTTATCTTTTCTATACAATCTTCGTTATGTGATAAAAATATTGCAGAAACGATATGAAATTTATTATCTTGTGCAATAATAAGATAAGAATAGAAATCAACAGTCAATATTCATGTAATGGTCTATCAAACATTGCAAAGGTGTGAATGTTACCAACATACATAGATCCTTTTGTACTATTTAATAACAATATGATAAAGTTTTAAAATTATTGAGAAATAAAGTTTTCAAGATAAAATGTAATTAGTTGAGTTATGAAAAACTACAAATATTTAAAAAGAATAAGATGTCGATATAAGAAGATCGTTAAAAAGAATTTTTACTGCTCTGTTGTCATTTTGCTAAGAATTTATTTTCTTATAATAAAGGTTAATTCAAGCATTGCAGTTATATTTAATAACGCAACTCTTTAAGAAATCAGTGTAGACAGTTTATATAGTCATCGCGGTATCTCGCGAACAATGCTGAAAGAAGTACGAACGAAAGAGAGAAAAGTGCAAGTTTCTAGACAAGCGCAAAAAAGAATAAACGCCTTGTGAAACGAGAAGGAAGGACGCAATAATAAAAGCACGAACTGGGACGCATGAATTAGTAGAATCTCTCGGTTGAGTTATAGGAAAACACTGGAGGAATGTGGTTGCAGTTTTTACTCGCGGTCGCGGGAGCCGCATTAGTAATGGGAACCGAGGTCGACGTGAAGGTTCCCGAAATCGTTCCCGAAGCTGATGATGACTTCGTCGCTGTCCCCGTCGAAGAGCCACCGTTGCCACCACTTCCGGGTTTACTCTATCCCAGGGAAAGCGAATCGCGTGAGGTAACGATCATTTCTTTATGTTTTCCGCGTTCAATTTATATTCTTTTAGATTATTGATAGTTTAGCATTATTTTTATATCTATATTCATAAAATAAAAATAATTTACGACAGAATAAATCTGCACAGTTATTTTTAAATAATCTGTTTGTTTTATACAGTGTCCGTTTGCATTTCATTTATGAATTTTCATGTTAAAAAAGAGGATAAAATAGTGTACCCATTATTGTATGTATTTTGAATGAGTAATGTTTCAAGATCTTGAGAAAGTTGAAATACTCGTTTTGCTTATTCTTAGCTCGCTATTTAGTTACAGATACAATAAGATATTTATTTTAATTAAAATATGCCCATCGTAATTAACTTCCACCGTATAAAATTTCATGACATATAAACCTGGAAAAATTATTGCAATTGATTTTATGAAAATCGTCCCATTTACTATTAAAGATTCTGAAATATTTTCACACGATTTCAAGTAGGAGAAGTTAAAAATTTATACCAATTGAAGAAACTAATAACTTGTAATAGTATCCGAACCCGACCATTGATCAGAACCACATCATGAAGGGGATGTGCTACGGTTGGAAAGATTCCTACCTTAATGGTTTTTGCATTTAACGAAATATATAAAGGTTGAGATTAATTTTTGAGAAAAACTTTGTGTAATTATATTGGTAATCATGTAATCATTAGATGGTTCAAATTTCATGAAATTCCATCCACAATTTGCAGAGATTTTTGTTCGCGAAAACTTGCGTAATTCACATCGATTTTTATCCGCGAATGTTTCGACTTCTAAAATCTGCGAATTGTGGATGGAATTTCAAGAAACTTAAACCACGTAACGGTAAGAATCTTTCAGGCTATAGCACATCCTCATAAATGTTCAGTTGTTAGTCCGCTTCCCCTCTCTAGTAAATGAAATATAAAACTCGCACACCGCGTTAGATCGTACAACTCATTGTCCTGTGTATATATTAAACACTCTAAATTTAAAGAGATTAATTTTTGTATTTAGAGCTTTTATAAAAAAACCGTATGAGCTAAATATAATAATAATTACATAATACATTAAATAAATACTATTAATAATAATTAATTAAGGTTTCATATGAAGTATCGATAAGAATCAAAAACAATAATATATCTTATGTATCACAAATATTGGATATCTCTGCATTTTTTATTCTACTTTATAATCATTGAAAAAGAATGTCACAATTTCTCAGAAATTAATAACTATTATTATTTGTGATCAAGGAAATAACTTTCCCTTTTTTGTTTTAAGTAAACCTTCAAATGCGTAAATGTGATAATCAATATATGACGTGGTACCTATAATAGCGAAATTGAGTTTGCTTTTTTTAACGTACATAGTTAATTAAGCTAGTAACGCAGACCTGAGAATTAACGTTCAGAATTGAATGAAACTTAACATATAGGTAGATCTTAGTGTAAAAATTACTCGATTAAATTTTGGCGTATCTAGGGGGCGTGAGAAAAAAGTTATTAATGTATTCTTTCTCGAGCATTTAACATTGAGTCTTATAGAAAAACACGATTTTCATAAAATTATGGCAAAAATAACGTTCAGATTTTAATGAAACTTTACAAGCTAAAGAACATTTTGAGTGTTTAAGTAGAATGATTCAGTACATATGAGCCAAATAATTAATTTATATAAAAAAACCCGTAACGTGGCAAGGTCGCAACAAAAGTTAAGTTAGCGCACCGTTTGAATTGTAATGCATGTATGTATATGATATAAAAACTAATTTATGACAATTAAATAAAAAATCTAAACGTCTAAAAATCTAAACATCTTAGCTAGTTCGACTATAGATGAGTTTCTGGGTTACTACCTTAACTGAATGAACAATTTTGCACTTTTATTTTTTTAATACAGCGATTTAATTTCTAAATTTTATATTATATACTAAGTTCACTTTGAAAAATATTACTTACATGTCAATTATATAGTACACATTACATATAGTACAATTGTATTTACATTTTTTTTTCGTACCTTTACATATAGATCAAATCACTTGATGGATTCTGGGACTTTGTTGTACCACCAAGTCATGATCTTCAGAAAGGTCATCGAGAATCTTGGTTCGCTGATGGCTTATCAAAAGTAAACTTTTCAACATTTAACAATTTACGAACTACAACTTAAATGATTACGTGCTCAGTACATAATATATATAAATTATTAGGCAGCCAAAGTAATGCAAATGCCAGTGCCTTCGTCTTACAATGACATTACGACGTCCAGAGCTCTTCGAGATCACGTTGGTCCAGTGTGGTATGAGAGAACATTTTATGTCCCATCGTCTTGGCAAGATAAACGGGTGTTTTTAAGATTCGGATCTGTAAATTATCTCGCTCAAGTTGTAAGTACTTTTAAAAATAGACAGCTGTTTTTCAAATAGAACAAAGCCAATATTCTTTAACGGTTCAATTTGTTTTCACTCTGCTCTAGTGGCTAAATGGTGAATTGTTAACGAATCACGAATTAGGCCATTTGCCCTTCGAAGCTGAAATCACGACGATGGCCATGTTCGGTGAAAAGAATCGTGTCACAATAGCCGTAGATAATACTCTTATTCAAACCAGCGTACCTCAAGGTAGAGTTGTTGATATGGAGGCTGATAATGGAACTGTCAAGGTGCAATCCTATACCTTTGACTTCTTTAATTATGCTGGGATACACAGGTAATTAGTCGAACAAAAAATTTATTTAACTAGAAAGACAAAATCAAATAAATTTTCCGAATTCTTGATGATTTATTATATTAATGATTTATAAAAGGGTGCGCTAATCTACATAAATAAAATAGATAATATCATAAAGCTGTTGACAAATGAAATATCATTACTTTGACGTGCGGAAATATTAATTTTTTGCACCTAATATAATCTATAACTTTGATCCAAATAGAAGTAAAAATTATAGAATACTTTCGTAAAACTTTCGTTAAATTCAAATATTTTTACACTGCATTATTTATATTTTTAAAATAATTTAAAATAATTACTTTTTCGCCTAGCAGGCCGAAAGTACCACTTTCTCTCCCGGTGCCTATTCGAAAATGTTGTATTTTCATCCTCGCTAGGCAAAAAAAAAGTATACGCTACTCGGAAGGAAAATTTACCAGGCCAGCCATGTCAATTTACACGAGTTCTGGACTGTCCAAGTTTTTTCCTCCCTAATGGCGTAATCTATTATATTTATATTATCCTGAAGTATCACATTGCGCCGTACGGTGTAACTTTGGACACTTTGCGCCTGTTAAATTCATATAAAACTCGATTTTTCGCCCTTTATTCAATATAGTATATTACTCTACCAGAGCACGAAACAGGTAGTCCCGAGTAGAATTAGTCGCCCGAACAAAGCGAGGCTGAAAAAAAACGAGGTGAGAAGTATCCTGCGTCCGTTAGCGTAAACTTTTTTTTTACTTTTTTTACTATTTTTTAACAGACTGGTAGCGTAATTCGGCTTTAAGTGCCTGTTTTTGCAGGTGCGAAACTTGCGGGTGCTAAGCAGTTACTTTGAGTCGATTCTGAAAAGGGCGAGAATTCAGTATTTTGCGCCCTGAAAATAGTCATGGAAAGGCGAATTTTGCACCCGATGATTTACACAATAGTATACGCTACTGAAATTCTGTACATAACTTCTTCTTGGTTATCCATTGTAAGATTTCTTTGTAGATTAAAAGTGAACGATCGGTTCTACAAATACTTATTTCTTATATTTTTATTAAAAGAATTTAAATTGTAAAATTACTATTTTCTTTCATCGATTTAACTGAAATTTATATAAAATATAGATATACAATACAAATGCTCACAGGTAGTAAACAGAAAGAATAATAAACTCCACTGGTCCATTCAGTTTCGAAAACAAAACGTTATTCTTTTTAACGGTATATGTATAAGAAATGCCAACTTTTTTATCGATTTCAATAAACGTAGTGACCGTCGATTCTGTCTACAATGAACAGAAATTCGCATTTTCCGGTTCACTCATTCATTTGTCTATAGAACATGATTCGACGAACATAACAATATATATATATATATATATATAAGTAAGCAGAAAAAAGAGAAAAAAGATGGAAATTGAGTTTCTTTGTGACAGCTCGACTCAATGGTCATCTTTTATAAATTTTTTTTTATAGTTTAATTTGATAAATTCTTTGAGTCCACTTTTACTTCACCTATTTTCAATAGTCAAATACTTTGAAAGATCCTGATAATACTTGAAGTTCTCTTAATAATACATTTTTCTAACACATAAATTGTTTCTTATTTAATAGGCCAGTATTGTTGCACACAAAGCCAAGAGTTTATGTTGAAGATCTCAATATTAATACAGGGATAAAAAATGATGTGGGCATCATTAAGTACAGTGTAGTTATAGCAGGCTTGAACGAGAGGGAAACTCCATTGTGTCAAGTAAGCCTTCTCGATGCCGACGATCAATATGCCATTAGCGGACCATACGACGGAACTCAGGGAACTTTAAAAATTGCGTCGCCCCGTCTGTGGTGGCCGCGATCGATGAGTGTCTATCCTGGTTATATGTATACACTGGAGGTACGTGAATCTTTAAGCTAGTGAAATTTTCTTATTAGTCTTACTTGAAAAGTCGAAATAAGTATTAAAAAAGTATATAAAAATATCCGCTGTTGATGGGTAAGCAAAATAGAATTAGTGCATCACTTATAGGTCCTCAAAGCATGCAAACAGCATATCTTATAAATATATTCTAAATATGTCGAAAGTGAGTTTTATATTTTTCTTGAAATTTATCACGGCAACTATTTTAACAATAAATTCGTCATACTGAATTATTTATTATAATTTTATGCATAATATTTAATCAGAGAAAAATCTTAAATATTGAAGTTACAAAAAAAAAGGACAGAAATGAGAGCCATTATACAAGATGAAATTCGATTCATACATTCCAAAATGTAAGAGTCCCTGCAAGTTGAATTTCCATGAATTTTATGAGTATGAACAATGATTTTATACTCTTGTAGCGGAAAATATTGCACTGAAACACGCTTTCGCTATGAATGCCATGTACATACTTTGTTATAAAGTATACGCTACACTGTGTAGTGTGTACGATGCTGGCATTTTCAACGGGCGATCTCCTCACCGTCAAAAGCATTAACGTATCGTTCAACTACGACCCACTTGCTCGTGTCCGCTGTGTTGTATTCCCGATGCAGAACCACTCAATGTAGATAGCGTATACGAATAAATTTAATACATTAATTGCTTTCCCGTGTTTTCTACAATTTCGCATGAGTGTTTCGTACAAAAGTCTCAATGAAACGAAACGTAAAGGGAAATTAAACTTTGGCTGGTTGGAATCCCGCACGCGTGGCACACACCGTTAATACAAGTTTTGAACCCCTACCGTGACGCGCTTTATGTGCAATTAGGTCAGGGATTTTGATAAAACTGCGAGAAGTAGTTCCAGATAAAACCACCACATAATATTAACTAGACGTTGTCGCAACTCCTATTCGCTATGAGCACATCTCACACAAATAAAACGCTTTAAGTTGTGTTCTGTATAATATACATGCATTATTCTGCACTCTACTCGAGCTAAACGAGAGATAGACTCACCTACGCATACATATATACACGATATACAAACTTAAAATCATTGCGTGTGTGCGAAAATGTGCTCGTAGTGAATATGTGTAGAAAGGAGTAACTAAATATTAATACAAAATATTTTAACAATGAACATAAAAACTTATGTAATAAATTATTATAGCCTAATTTTAACAAAATATGTAGTCGACTCTAGTATTCCACTCTAGTATTATGAGTATAGGTCTAAGTAATAACAGTTTTCGAGATATTATCAAAATTACAGAAATTAAATTGGTTTTAGTTCTCTATCAATTTGATGGATATCGTTGCTGAAAAAATATCGTTTTCGTCGCAATGTAAACATCGCTTTACTTGCAATCGCGACTTACTCAATCAAATAATATAATCATTGTAATTACTTTCGTATCTCGTATCAGACACTCTATCGGATCATCATTATCCATAGAAGGTTTTGCCTCGACAAATAAGCATTTTTACCTAATTTCACAATCGAATTTTTATTATTATGTTTAGCCTACATTTCTATTATAAGAAACAAGATAAGATATTTTAATACTTAGTTCTCTTTATATAATAATTGTAATGAATACATTAAGCAATTTTGATAAGTGTCAATATTTATCAAATTTGGATGCTAGGATTCTCTTAAAGTCCAATTTTTTTTTAAAGACGCAATCGAATTGTTCGTAACGGTTAATTCTTTAATCCACTATGTAATTTTTCTAATTATTAATGCATTTAAAATAGTCTCCTTAGAAACTTTAAAAATAATAAAAAATTCATTTAAAAAAATTATAAAAATTCTAATCAGTACAAATATTATTATTCATTTGCAGGTGACTGTCCAGGTGCCAAACGTGACCGAACCAGACATTTATCGACTTCCTGTAGGTATTCGCAGCTTGAAGTGGACCAATACATCGTTTTTAATCAATGACAAGCCAATTTATTTCCGTGGATTTGGAAGGCACGAAGATTCTGCGATTAGAGGACGCGGCCTGGATTTAGTAACAGTAGCTAGAGATTATGAGTTACTTAAATGGGTTGGTGCAAATGCTTACAGAACTAGTCACTATCCTTACAGCGATGAAGTTCTTGATCTCGCCGATAGGTAAACTATATAGTTTTATTTAAGTTAAGAATTTACAAATAGACTTTTTCCTTATTTATTCTTTTCGATTTTCCCTTTAAAGAATAACTTTATTTCGGTTTGAAAGTTTGAAAGTAGGAAAAATTGCAAAATGACTGAGGAAATGATGTCAGAGAACTTTTCCTTCAAAGAATAACGCAAAAAACTGGCATGGATATGCAGGATATGCAAAAGTGTAATGTAGATTACAATAAAATTAAGGGGGTGTCAAAGTCCTACAGTTACCACTTAAACTGTTTTACCGATCGGATATGAATAATTAGTAATAACTGAATAAATAGGTAAAATTATGCAAATCCCAAATACAGGTGCACTTCGTCTATTAATTATCTATCTTCTAGCAAAATTTCAAGCAATTTTATCTTCTAGCAATTCTTAAAGGCAGTGTACCTGTATTTGGAATATTCATAATTTCAAGTATTTATTTAGCTATATCGAAATATTGAATATCCGGTTGATAAGGCAGGTGCACTACCTCTATGAATTATCTATCATCTGGCAAAGTTTGAAGTAAATATTTCAAGTTCACCCTTACAAATTTCTACACCGAAAAAATACACTTATTTCGGTGCAAATACTTATTTTTTCGATGCAGAAATTTTTGAAGGTGTCGTTGATATATTCACTTGAAATTTTGCTAGAAGATAGATAATTAATAGACGAAGTGCACCTGTATTTGGGATTTGCATAATTTTACCTATTTATTTAGTTATTACTAATTATTCATATCCGATCGGTAAAACAGTTTGAGTGGTAACTGTAGGACTTTGACACCCCCTTAAAGGGTGATGAGAGTGAGGAATCTTCCGAAAATTCACTGCAGTTTTTAAATTACTAGGTATAGTTATAGTATATATTTGCCGATCATCAAATCAAATGAGTAGACGACTTCCGAGTTTGATCGGACAACATATATGTGTGTGTGTTACGTTAACACACACATATATATACGTCTACGTTAATTTTTGAACTTCGGAGTGATTTTTCGTATGGTCCCACACACTCATCAGAGTTAAATTCGGTTGTAGTCGACGTGGTTTTGTGTATTCCATTCACATCCATGCAGATTTTTGCCATCCTCTAACAAGGGAAATTTCCACTGTCGGCTGTCATCCTCCTTTGCATCGTGCAATGGATAATGTCAATTTCTTGAAAATTAAAATCATGCACAAATTACTAGAATCATTGAAGATACTTTAAAATTATATTATTGTAGTTAAAAAAACTGTTTGATTACTATATAAAATAAAGTTATTAATTTATAAACATTTATTATAATAGATGATAAAATTATAAATTTATTTTTTGAAGACTTGGTTTCCTCATCATCGACGAGTGTCCTTCCGTCGATACGGAAAACTTTTCGCCAACCTTACTGAAAAGGCACAAACAGTCGCTGTCAGAACTGATACGCAGAGACAAGAATCGGCCATCCGTTGTAATGTGGTCCATTGCAAACGAGCCGAGGACTCAACTAGCTGATGCCGGATTGTATTTCAAACGAGTAGCATATCACACAAAGACTCTTGATCCGACAAGGCCCGTTACAATAGCTCTTGCACGTGGCTACTCGGTAAGTGCACAACCTTGTATTAGTTACTAAAGTTCTATAATTCTTTTATTTGTAAAGCATAGTTCAATTATTAGCTTATCATATAAGAATAGTGATTTTGCAGCTGATGTAATTTTATGCATTTTTAAAATACTCGAAAATAAAAAATCGGTATGAAGTTTAATTAAAGTCACTTTTATACGCCCGTAGGAGGATAAAGCCGGTCAATACCTGGATATTATAAGCTTCAATCGATACAACGCTTGGTATTCAAACACTGGCAGGCTCGATACAATCACCAGTCGCGTCATAGCGGAAGCACAAGCGTGGCACAATAAGTACAATAAACCAGTATTAATGTCGGAGTACGGCGCTGACACAATGCCCGGCTTACACGAGGTATATGCAAGACTTATATATTAATCAAATAGATCTGCAAATGCTGAACTATCCTTAGCCATAATATAGACAAAAGAAAAGAAATGTAAATTAAATAAATTGATCAATTAACATTTGCGATACTTTGATGCAGTTGCCGGAATACGTTTGGAGCGAAGAGTATCAGATAGAAACGATGTCTCGGCATTTCGCAGCCTTCGACCAGTTGAGAGAGGAAGGTTTCTTCATCGGTGAATTCATATGGAACTTTGCCGATTTCAGAACTGCACAGAGTACGTTTCACTCGACAGATAAATAAAATTGTATAATATAAAGTAGGATATTATGGGATAACAAGCATTTTTCACAGAGTATTCACATAGTTTTTTACTATATATATTAAACTTTTACAAAGTTACAGATTACATTTTATCACAAAAGCTAAAATATATCATGAAAATTAAGTCTTACACACAGTAAAAAAAGTCTTTGAAAAATAATTTTCTAAATCCTGCCAGTAAAAGATAATATACTCTCTGAAGAAGATATTCTAAAAGTTTACAAATCATTAAGAATAGACCGTATGGTTTATTCTGCACTTGACTGTACTTAAAATTGTAAGACTAATTGATTCTAGGATTATCAAGCAAATGCATTACTTATAAAGGCCTATATTAACTTAAACTTATTTTTACTTAAACTTAAAATTATTGATTGAATTTTTAAGAAAAGCTTCAACTTTCTCCATAACAATGACATTGCATTATAAATGTTCTTAGATATATGAATTTTCACAGAAATTAAATAATTACCCTCTATCGATAATGCTTGTTAAAATTGGGTTTATACGTTGAGTATATTCTTACCATATATTTACTAAAATTAACGGATTATGCAATAATTTCACAACTGCTATAAATTAAGCACTACCAATGTAACTAACGTTTTTTAATACCCAAAGACATCCTCCATTAATCGCATCTATTATCTACTTTTCTAAAGAATGATATAATAAAAATCATGATTTCGCATTGTTGTTAAGTAGTAGGCATGCTTATAAATAATTTCTAATTTTATCTAAGTAAAAAAATAAGTAATAAAAAATATAATTTCAGCTTACACTAGAGTCGGAGGTAACAAAAAAGGAATATTCACACGGGACAGGCAGCCAAAAATGGTAGCTCATCATGTACGGAGAAGATATCATGCTTTGAGTGCCGAACAAGACAGTGAAGCTGAAGTACCTAATGATCTCGATAGTTATATATCCTCTTACAATGTTTAGACTTTTAAGTAACGAAATGTCTAATATTTTTATTTTCATTAAAGACTGTATTTTTTAGATTCCTCGATACCCAGTTTCTAAGGCAAGCAATTCAGCTCTCATAGTTATTATATTTATAATATGCTGCATTGTGTTTTTATGCATTTTTGTATTTTTTATCAAAATTTACAAACAAAAAAAATATTATGTCCAAGTTGTTACTGTTAAATAAAAATTTTTTAAAATAATATATATATAAATTTGTATTGTCTTATTAGGCCCTTATTATTTATGAAGTTTGTCCGAATTTTTTCTTCATTTTCAAATTGTTTTATGAGTTTGATCAGTTATTAACGGGAAGCATTTTGAACTATAATCTAGAAAAGCTGTTTTTTTTTTTTGGAATCCATGTAATATTAAATATTTTATAATGTAATCCTAATTTTTTGTAAAAGTGATCACTATGACCATGTAGGTTGATGTAGCCTTAATCTATAAGTAGCATAAAGAAAAAGTTTTAAAATTTACTGAAACGATTATAAGGTTAATAGTGTCACGTACGCGAGTTGGCTGCTGCGTTCCCACGCGCAGCCAGCGCCTACTTGACACCTGCCATCCGCCGAATTGGACTATATACGATCCCGCTGACTCGCGTGAGAAGATCCAACCTCCCTCCTGGTGGACAGACTCTGGAAACCTTGTCTAGCTCGAGCCGCGAGGAGCGCGACTCGAGGACTCTGGACGACACCGCGACGCGACCCACATCTCTCTCGCGAACTAACTATCTAAATACACAACTCATATCGAACACCTGTCTTTATTATTTAACCCCGGATAACTAGCCCGAACTGAGCATCCTCACGTAACAATACGTAATAAGTTTTTCATAACATGTTACGGTAAAAGTATATAGAGCAATCTTTTTTCACATATTACCAATTTTTCATGTTTATGCGATTCCCACAACATTTTGAATTATAATCTCTGTGCTTATTAAAAAATCCTCGTACTTTTCATTGTAAACCATTTTTTATACACCTATTATTTAACTTCGCTCTATTTATGCTGCCGCTCAGGGCTAATCAGCGATGGAGGTCTACGGTGTGTTAACAGTTAAAATGTCTTCCGATTAATAAAAAAAAGCGAAAATTTAAACATTCATTTTTTGCCTAGCAGGTCAAAAGTACCACTTTTCCTCCCGGGGCTGGTTTTTGGAGTCGCCTTCGGCTCGGGTGTCAATTTAGACGAGTTCTGGGCCGCCCAACTTTTTTCCTCCCTAGTGCCGTAATATACTATAAATACAACCTACTGCAGTCTGCCTAATCTCCGTATACAGAAAGTTCATGATTTACTTTTATGAAAAATACCGTGCTGATATATGCGGTATCGAATAGAGCAAATGATAATATTTTTTTGGAAAAGAAATAAATAGAAACTTATTTACTCATGCCGTTAAAATAAATTAAATGAAAAATTAAGCAATAGTAGATATACCGCTTTTTTATACCGCTAGGGAGGAAAAAACTTTGACAGTCCCAGAACTCGTGTAAAAAGACGAAAATACAACATTCTCAAACCGGCACCGACAGAGAAAGCGGTACTTTCAGCCCTCTGCTCTCTAGACGAAAAAGAATTTAAATGTAAAATTTAAAATGTAAATGTGCAGCTTTGATTCATGAGATGGCGCTGAAACTAAAGTAGAAAAGAGGTCGATCTACCGGGGACCGTCTAATATGTCTTCGCGTGATAAAGATACGAGATCAACGCTAGCGAACAGACGGCATGAACGCAAGATGAACTTCGAGTCGTTTTTCAATATTTTTGGATTGTTCTTGGAAATCGCAGGTTTTACTAGTTACAGTGCAACGCTAACGCCACTTCCGGGACAATTATTCCCCCGAGAAAGTGAAACACGAGAGGTAACAAACTATTGAAATTTGAATTTTTAAATTTGCCACGCGGTAAAAGTACGATACTATTTACATATTTAACTAACTATTTAGAAAGAGTTTGTGTGACAATAACTAGTTGCTGTGCTACTTGCTATTGCAAGTTGTAATATATAAAGTGTAACAGTCACTTGATTATATAAATGACTCTTTTGATTAAATGTGCGAGCGTATAGTATGTCTATGAAAGTACTTCATTTGTTATGGAGCCGTGATGCTATTGATATTTGCAGTAGTAAAAAATGAAAACGTCTTTCAAATAGGCAGATAGAATAATTGTTTAACAAGTTAAATGTGTATATCTTTAAATTTATATGAACAAGAACTTAAGGTTGTATAGGCTATACCATCAAATCCAAAAGTTAGTCAAATTTAAAAATTAAGCTATTATGATTTGAAAGTATATTTTTATACAGAGCTATACTAGTATTGAAGATCGGAATCGGTTAAAATTGATTTAATGTGTTTTAAAGTATTTTCTGACTATATGAAGATTCATTTTACAAACTTTTGGTTGCAAATTTGCCTTTTTTTACCATGTTAATTCTGAATTGTTTCATTTATAGCTAATGACATACATTTTTTATCGTTGATACATGTTTAAAGTATAATTAGTTATTGTTATACAAAATTTCAAGTACTTGACATTATTTTTTCCTTAGTTTTTTAACGATTATATGTGAATTTTGGTATTAAATTGATAGATATAGGTATACCTCGCATATTAAATGAAAATTTATACTTATCAATAACTTGTATTGTATTGATCTTGTATTGTTAAAATCTACTTATTTACAAATTTTCAATTGTGTGTCATTATTGCGACTATATAGCATATACAATCTTAATGTTTCAAATAACATAATATGAAATTTCATACACTTAGTATAACACATTTTTTCCAATCAATATTTTAAAACAGTTTTTTCACTTCTTATTTAGGTTAAATCTCTTGATGGTTATTGGAACTTCTTAGTACCACCTGCTGAGGATGTACAAAAGGGTCATACGCATGCATGGCATATGCAAAAACTGTCGAAGGTATGTCATTTTATTAAAGAAAAGAAGTAAAATAATAATAAATAATTAGCCCATGCAGAGATTTTGCTTTCACTTTTATACCTATCAAATGTATTAAATATCTATCAAAATATATTGCATAATGTGCATAAAAGAAATTATATTCTCATTAAAGAATTTTTTTTATTTCAGCTAAAATATTTTTCTGTTTTCAAACGTTTTAAGAGATTTTCTCAAATTGCCAAAATACTAAATGCCATCCTAAAAACTTGATTAGGATCTATTATTCAGTTCTAAAGTCGAATAAATGCAATAGGTCTACTGTAAAAGTTTGTATATTTTTAAAAGGCGGGGAAAGTGTTGCAAATGCCAGTACCATCATCTTACAATGATATTACAACATCAAGCGATCTACGGGATCATGTAGGTCCTGTCTGGTATGAAAAAATCTTTTTCGTCCCCGCATCCTGGAGAAACAAAAGAGTTTTTATAAGATTCGGATCCGTCAATTATTTTGCACAAGTCGTAAGTACCTTTTAACAATGATATATGAAATTACTCAAAGAATAGACTTTTGTAATGTATTGTAGGGTAACCTGCCCAGTGTTGAGCACTAACCATTTTTATGACCAAAATTATAAAAACAGCAATTAATGGTTTTCAATATCGTTAATATCTGCTCATTAACATTTTTACCTACTGTGCAAACAAAACGGAATTTTTAACATGTAATGACTTATAGCATGCAACTTTTTAATGTACGAATTTTTAACATGTAATGTTGAATAACATTAATTGGATAACGCGATCAAAACTTGAGCTATTTACCCTATAAATATGATTGTTCAAATTTTGGAAATTAAATTCAATTTACTAGTGGCTGAACGGCAAGTTCGTAACGAGCCATGAAATGGGTCATTTACCTTTCGAAGCCGAAATAACATCCGCTGTTACATTTGGTAAGAAAAATCGCATCACAGTAGCGGTAGATAATATTCTTCTCCAAAATAGCATACCTCAAGGCAGGGTTCTAGATATGGCATCCGATAATGGAACTATCAGAACACAAACTTATACGTTCGATTTTTTCAACTACGCTGGTATTCACAGGTAAGTTAGACACCAAGAATTAGCGCGACAAATTAATAGAATCTTCCACTGAGTATAGTTAATTCGCATTTTAGGCCAGTATTGTTGCACACCAAGCCAAGAGTATTTGTCGAGGATGTCACAATACGTACGGATGTGATTAATGATATTGCCCTTATTAGATATAAGCTTGATATAGCAGGTTTAGAACCGGATGAAACCTACGCATGCTATGTCAATCTTATTGACAGTGACAATGTACTCGTGAGCAAAGGATTATTCGTTGGGAATGAAGGAGTGCTTAAGGTTTTGTCACCGAAATTATGGTGGCCCCGATCCATGAGTGATAATCCTGGATACCTTTACACATTAGAGGTAAGCGATGTTTCATAATGTTTGAGATCTAATTGATTGTAAGCACTTACAAGAAGAGCCCATATACCCTACGGGTCACGGATTTTACTGAAAATATGCAGACATTCTTTGGCGAAAAGTATGAGGTACGTATATCTCGGCGCTAGTTCCAACGGGTCCTAGGAGCCGAATTAAGGCTAAAAAAATCACGCTTGTGTTTATTACAAGCCTTTTATTGCAATAATTTAAACCTTTATTGCAAGACCAATATATATATATATATATAGTAAAAAAGTCATAAAAGTACATACATATATATCAAAAGTATAGATAGCAAACTTTCATTTGCTGCATTTTATAACGAATTACTAGCACTTTTAGGCCAATCAATAGGTAGTTTTTTGTGACACACGTCCTAATAGCAAACGGATTGTACCACCATTCAAAGGACAGTCCGTACTTTAATTGTGTTATGTTTTCTACTGGCAATTGTTATTTATCAATTTGTTATAAACAATTAAAACCAAAAAAACGTATTTTTTTAGTTTTTGTTAATATCTAGGAAAATAATAAGGCTATCTTAATGGTATCCAAAATAAAAATCTAAGTAATGAAAATAAGAATAAAATGAGATGCCAAACAAGTCTATCGGATAATTAGGAAAGGAGAAAACCCGGAAAACCCAGAAAACTCGGCGTTTTTTTGATAGATCATATCTCCCTCATTTTTTAACTTGTAGGTCTGAAACTTTGGGAAAAAGTAGCAATTTGTATGCATTTTATGTGTGTGAATTTTAATTTTTAAAACTGATTTGAAAAATATAGTTTATACAACAAAATGTATATTTTTATTTTATGATGAGATGCTGAAAAAGAGGTAAGAAATACTTGTATACATATAAACATGGTTCTAAACGCCTGAGAGCGCGGAAGTGGCCAAGGAGTGGGGAGAGAGGCAGCCGCGGAGGACAGGCAATGGGCATACACACATATAGATATAGAAGCGCGCTGCGCGTCACATACAATTTTTACATTCAATTATCTCAGCAACTATTTGAGATGATTCATTACTTTTTCTTTTATTTTTGACTTTGATTTAAAAAATAATGAAAATTTCCGCTGTTATATTGGTGTTATATTTGAAATACTTATATTTTAATTATAGTTGAATGATAGGTAAATGAATAGAAACTCTTTTTATTATTGAAAATACAAAGTAATTATTTTTATTATGTAAAGTAATTATTTTTATCGTACAAAAATGCTCCTAAATTAAAATTATTTACAAAACTCTTCGCTTTTTCACAGGATTCGAAAAGTCTATGGCCGCAATATTTTCATTATTTTCATGAATATCCTGTAGTATTTTATCGATTATATTATCCGCTGTAGAATCATCATCGTCATCATCAAACTCTGTTATTCGAGTATTGGATTCTAAATTCAAGCACGTGTCGTTGTGGCAAATGTTTTCTGCAACTATACATGAAGCATCGATACACCCTTTTTGCTGCATGTGCAATTTTTAAATAATGAAAAAAACAAAGCTAGAATCATAAATATGATTTGTGTCTCGCTAAATTCAGCGGGATATCCCACGAAAATTGCTCCAGAAGACGCCGACAGATTAATAGTTACCACTGCGATAGATGAAGCTCGTAGATTGCATGTAGATTCGGAAGCGACGATGGTTATTGTATAGGCAACGATATGGATTTGCTTGTTACATTTTCGCAACTGGCACAGAATATGATAATATTTATTTTTGCAAAGAAGGTAAATGCTCAAATCTACATGAATATTATAGTAGTAACAGCTTTAAATTCTCACACTTGCAAGGAATAGTAGTTTTCTTACTCGCATTTTGCGGATGCGATACATCTTGCTTTTACAGAATAGGCAAAAACAAATAAATAGTTTCTTTCACCCGCCAGATTAATTGAATTAGCTACAGTTTTTTATGATGCTAATGTCAATGACGATAAAATAATAAAATTAATGTTTTATTATAAAATTACTTAATAATAAAATATTAGTTGCAAATTAATGAAAAATTAAAAAAATAAAGTTAAATTTACTAAAACTCACGTTGTTCTGTAAGTGCTTGGATTAGAATATAAAAAAAAAGATGTTTCATGGAAATAAAGTTTCAAAAGACTATAATTGTATGTATGAATGTGTTCAGCAAGCGTACAGAACAATAATGTAAGCTTATTGTCAAAAATAATTAACGAAAAAAAATACTGCTTTTTTCAGTGCTTAAATAAAAGAATTTGCTCATTCCAATCTGATCAATAACAATTGGCAGTAGAAAGCATAACATAATTAAAGTAGGGGAGACGGGTACAAAGAACTCACTATTTAAATGGTCACCCCTATAAAATCTTTAATTTTTGTATGTTTTGACTCAATTTTTTTTTGTAATAATTTCGCAAGTCTATAATTTTTCCCCATAATATTTATTTTTTAAAAATCTAAAAATTCAATTAATATAAATTAATAAAAATTTCAAGCCTGAAACTGACGAGCGCTCACGAATTTATGATACAGAGTTAGACAGAAATTAAGTAATTAATATTTTTGTAAATGGGTTCATTTTAAAGTTCAATTCAAGAATTTTAATTTCCTTTTTTAATTAATACTCTACGATGAGTATTTTGTAAATAATATTAATAATAAAAAAGGTATCGTTATGGAGCACAAGCGTCATGAAGAATGGTTAGGCGAAGCAACACGAACTAGAACAGCTGACACTCTAACCTCAAAGCATGTAGTGGCTGTATATATGTTGTATATACTATATATGGCTGTATATACTGCTTATATATATGTTGATGCTACTGTGATTAATGGTGCATTGATGGTCCAAACTGATTATGGACACTTTGAACCAGTTTATTTAAATCAAATATGATATTAAGCGAAAAAGTAAAAAAAATAAGTTATAACCTTATAAAATATTTATTATGATAAGTCTTGTAATGCCAAATATTAAAACATTAAGAAATTATATAAAATGCAAATTAAAGCTTATTATTTATATTTTTGATCTTTTCGAAATACGTGAAGTATACGCACCTGCAGCTGATCTCAGCGGTATCAAAATGTTCACAATAAAATTCTCTAGTGCCATTGACTCGTTATTTTAGCCGTGAATACCTGCAACTTTTGTATTCTAAGCTAATAAACGAATAGGTTACTTACCTCACTGAGACGGCGCTAGTATCAGGTGGGGATATCCTAAGCTAACGAGAGTTTAGATTAGAATAATAAAAGTGTATGTACTCATGGCTAAAATAACGAGTCAATGGCACTAGAGAATTTTATTTTAAACATTTTGAGACCACTGGGAATGACAGCAAGTACACTGTAAAAAAAAAAAGCGGGTAAAAGTCCTGCGCTCAGCGATGGTAATAATCGGGACCCACGCTTAGCGGAGGAATATTTACGTGATACTGTAACTTTACATCGCTGAGTCTATGAGTTTCACTGGTACACTGAGAGAAATTGTCTTAGAAAGATTCTAAAAAGATTCTAGAAAAAGTACTACATTATTCATTAATTTGGGGACAGACTTGAAGTTTAGGAAAGAATCCAAGAAAGTATAGTAATTTTTATTACGGAGGTCTAGCAATGTGAAAATCGAAATTTAAAAATTTATTTTCTCTTCCAATCTCTTTTAATTAATTAATTTATATGATTTTATGTTAGATTTTAGATTTTATTTCGGTTGTACAATTTAAAGAATATTTTTTAAATAAATAATATTTTAGAAAAAAACTTTACCCCGATGTGGATTCGAACCCATGTCCTTCTGCATACGAAGCCGTGCACTTACCGCTGCGCCGTCGCGTGACCATACGTGTATATGTTCAAATGGCTCTTATAT
>UELU01144839.1:0-16322 GCA_900490025.1 Megastigmus dorsalis
ATATATATATATATTTCAAAATCACACCCAACCCATGTACCGACGCACCCTAGCTAATGTAATTATTATTTTATTTACACATCTTTTTATACATTGAATGGAATTGTATCCTTTACAATTTTTTTATTTTAAGCTATCAGAGTTGGTAAATAACTGTGCGTACGTACGTAGCATACTTCTTATATTCATTTTTACAATACATATGTATCATATGTAAAATATATACACATATTAAAATTTGCCTTTATATAAAATGTGTAATTACATATAAATTTTAAAATTTATTTAATAAAATATCACAGCAATTTTCTTCGATTTTTTTTTATAATGTTATATACATATAAAATATATATATAAAAAATTTTTATTTAAGTATTGTATTGTGGTCATAAGAGTTGACATAATCTACAATAAAGTTAATGAAATAATCTATTGCAAGAAAAATCATAAATGTAAAAATATTTTTGTAACCTACAGTTTAATACTGCACGTCGAAATAGTTTTATGAAAATATATGAATATTATTTTTTAAAACAAATATATTATAAAAAGAAAATCCTAACCCCATACACTAATACACCCCGAGCTAATGTAATTTTACAGTATTAATAATATTACATAAAATTTTTACGTATATAAATATCAATTATGTAGCATGATAAATGTGTAGAAAAGTGATAAATTTTACGGCATCAAAATATGTAAATAGCGAGCGAAGCGAGCTTTCTGTGCTAGTACTTTATTTAATTAGCGCCCTGCAGTAAATTTTTGAACTTATATTTTTAAATACATTATTCCAGAAAGTACAGTTACTGAATTTTATTTTAATAGTATCTAATCGTAATTAGTGGAATTGTCGAATATTATTATTCGTCAATAATTCCTACACATATGCTAATATTAGCCAAATAATTGCTTATCTCATGTAAATAAACAATGCCTTTCACAATAACATCTTCAATAATGAAACATCTGCGAACGTTTTTCCCTCGTAATTAAATAAAATAATACTTTTATTTTCTCGAAATGTATTCCAAAGTGTCCTCGATTCCTTTCTTTTTTTTTTTAAAGTTGAGGAAGCCGTGTTAAATATATTAGCACGCCTATATTAGCAATTCAGTTTCAATGTGTGGGCAGGATTAGAATGGGTAGATAATGAAGTAGTAATTGTTTAGAAAATATTAATTCTTTAAAAATATCATTCGAGATGATGCGGCACACTAGAAATTTATAACATACACTATTTGCTTCACAGACTGTAAAATAAAGAAAAATTTGAGGTAGCATAGCAATAAATTAATGAATCGTTTAAAAAAAATATCGAGAAATCGCGATTCTTCAAGTGAAATGTTCGAAAAATTTGGTATAAAATCATTCAGGATCATTATTAGGTACTTACATTTTCAGTTTAGCAGGCGAGCAGCAACTAAATTTTTAAATTAAATTACTGGCAATAATAATATTTACACATTCTTTTGTTCACACTCTCAAGTTCAGTTAATGTCTTACTGGAAAGAAACTATTTTAAAAAAAATTGAAAATTCACAGTTGTACAGGAAAATGTCGGATAATTGTAAGCTATAATGTAAAAAGCATATGTCTTGCTTGAAAAATAAATAAATAAATAAATAAATAAATAAATAAATAAATAATTATTCTTATTTGCTATTACTTTTATTTGTGATCCCAAATTGAACAGCTCTGTTTTCAGTGTATTCTCCAAAACATTCAATAATTAATCAATTGATCAAATTAAATTATTATGAATAAACGTATTTGACTGTTGTTATGCTAAGGTTTCGAACCTATATCAATGACTTCTTTAAGATAAAGTGTTTTAAAAAGTATCCAATAAGGTATGGAAATTTTCATTCTACTTAATTTTGAGATTTAGTTTCTTTCAAGTATTAAAAATTCTTATCGTAGCTTGATAAGTGTGTTAATTAACTTCCTCTAGGAATAAGATTCTGTTTCGTACCTATGATCTTATACGATTCAGCTTTAAAGATCAGACAATGTCTTGTCAGAAATGAAATACCGTAGTGCAAAATTCTTGGTGAACTCTGAAATTTTTTAAGGCCAAATAGCAGGTGTACAAACCGAATAGCTTTGCACCTACATTGTTTTATCGCAATTGAACGAAGCGCTATTATTAACCTAAGGTTTTGCATTCGTTACGTATAATTTTGTATCTTAAATTGGGTTCGATAACTAAGTTTGAGTAATTCAAGCAGTAAACGAATTGTTTATTAGTATTTTAGTTAATCTAATCTTTAATTTTTCTTAACTTTGTCAAATTTTAAGCAAGTTTCATTTCATTATTGATTTTACAGTATTTTTGTCCTTTCTTCATAAGTATTACTTACTCTCCTGATTATTTACATAGTAAATTTAATATTAAATGTATCTTTCTATACTTTAAGTAGACCCCAAAATTTTCTTAATGAAATATATGTATATATATTTATATGCGGGCTCGAGTGCTTCGTCCTCTACAGGCCCGGCCGCGTCTTTATTTGCAGCGCAGCCCACTCGATCCCTCTCTATTTTCTCTTTCTTTGTACCCCTTTTTTAATATTGTAATTCTTACCTTTTTCTTGTATGCGTGTGTGTGGTTGTCATCTCCCTTCTTTAAATTTTTGTTATCAGTATTTGGTTTCCGTATGCCTTTGTATATGGGTATATTTATTTATTTCTCCTTGTCTGGTTAGTTATCGTAGTCATCAGCAATCTCTATCTATCCTCCTTAAAATGTCCTTGGATCGGTTTTTCGTAATGAGGTAATGCGAAAAATATTCTCTTTTAATTCAGTTATTGATTTGTATTTATTTCCTTATAGATTTGGGAATTCCTCAAAATTTTACACAGTTGCTCGTGTTCAGTGAAATGTATCTTTGTACCACGTTCTATTAAATTATCGCTCGGCTTCTTGGCCGGCTCAACCCGCACTGCTTAACTAGAAAAATGCAGCTCGGCTCAATGGGTCGGTGTAGGGATGACCTGTCACCCCCGCCCCACCGAGTCCGGCCGCAGTTTTCCAGCGTTGAAGGAGAGTAATTCTCCCACTCAACTTCGCTCTCTCCTTGCCTAAATCCCTAAGCTTGCACTTCTGGGCAGTTATTTTCCTTTCGTACCTTTCTCTCTCGCATCCATGGTAAAATTTTAAGATGGTTGTAGGCTTCTTAGTTCGTCGCGTTCGGCTCGGAATTTTATGATAGGGTCGGATTACCTCGACTCAGCTACGGCGACGGCTGAATGCTCGCTTCGTCGTGGACGTGTGTCTGTATGTAAGAATTATTTTGTACTTTAGAAGTTTATATTAATTTAGCCGGATGGTTTTTAGATTTTAGTTATGGTTTTTGAATGTTTATTGTTTTAAGTGTAAGTTAACTTAGGTTAATTTATTTAGATATTGGTTTTAAAGTTAATTAGGATTTAATTTGGTCAGTTTTAAAAAAATCAAAATTGCGTATCGTAACACCCTCCCCTTCTTAAAAGGTTCGTCGTCCCGGAGAACGCGGTCTGCATAAAAACGAGGAGAGAACGAAGCGAGTTTGGTCGAGTCGTTGAGCAGTAGTATACAGATTAATATGTTTTTCGCTGTGACAGTAGTTTCGGGGTGGCATATACATATGGTTTCGCAAAGTACAAGGTTGTTCGTGGTGATATGGGGTTATTTTCTTTCTTCTTTTGCAGGTGGTAGATGAGGGTGTATGTCGGTGGTGTTAAGGTGTCGGTGACAGCTGTTGCGTTGATCGTGGCGTGAGGTTGGTCGTGTGCTGGTGTAGGGGCATGACACTGTATGTCATGGTGGTTTGATGGTCTGCCGTCTGAGGCTATCCGGGCTGTTGTTGAATGAATCTCTTTGTCTCGACCTAAACAGACAAAGAGCATAGAGTGTATGTGTTCGAGGTGCAATGAGATATGGTCGTGATGATGGGGTGTGTTGGTTTGTGGTTTCGATAATGGGGGTGAATGATCTATTGAGAACGATACAGCGTCCCGATCGCGAATTCGCTGCTGATGTGCCCCTTTGTGATTGTTCGTACGACTCGTTGTGGTATGTGCCGTGATCGTGGTCATTGTACCGCAGGGCGTAGTCTCTCTTTTGGTTTTGATATTTATTGATTTATGCCGGTGACTGACTGGTGCTGTGGTTGCGGGTGATGTGTCGATCCTTGTCGATGTGGCAAGCTGTGGTTTGTGCCGAGCTACGTGTGGGGTACCTGTAACTTGTCTTATGTGATTAGTTGGTGGTTAGTGTTAGTGGGGTAGTTCCGATGTGGTGTTAATGTGAGTGTTAGGTATGGTATCATCCTAATTTTGCATAGGTCATCACGTACCATGAGGATAGGAAGGGTGGTGATAGTAGGAAATATAACTTCCAATTGATAGGGGTACAGGGTGCGGATTCTGCCGGCCAACGAGCCGCGCAATTATTATATATTCAGTCGTGATTAGCCGGCCAAGGAGCCGTGTGGTTATGTTAAGATATTGTAGAAAGATTCGTTCGAAAGATTTTATTTGGAAGATACATTGCGGGTACTGGTGTTCAGGAGTAGGTTGATGTCCCAGAATTCACGCGAGAAAAACGGTCTTTCCGTTGCATGGCTTGTTTTTTCAAATGCTACTAATTTAAGGAGATCCATGTAGGGAATCAGTCATCCGGCGGTCAGTTGGTGCTACAGCTACCATGAAAGGTGTACTGATCGACTACTCGGATTACTGTGCTCTATGAAGTGCAATGCTTGGATGCGTGATTTCCATGCGGGAACAATGCAATTAGGGACCGGGTTTTGATCCTTGAATTAAAAGGAAGGTATCAGAATTTACGTAGTTTAATACCACTATTTCTGTGAGTATATATATATATACTCTCCAGTCATTTCATCATATACCTTTGACAGGGAGGGGATAGTTCGGTTTATTGGTGAGTCGTGTTTCTCGCATGAATTCGGGGGTAGTTCGAGATAGGATCGGAAGACTGATGTTGGGTAAAAGGTACTCTAGTGTTGATGAATAGAAATTCAGTGATTTTGTGTTTAACCTTGTGAGAGAACATTTATTGATTATAGCTAAAGAAAAATATATACATGTGGTTGGTAATTTCGATATTGGGTTTCATAACCCTAATATTACAATTAAATTTTCCTTAGATGTCTATTTTAATGCTAGAGAATTCGTTGTTTTTATTAGTGTTGGTTTTTTTTTTGTTTAGTGGTTTGGTACGTAAGTCTTATAAGTCAGTGGTTTCCTCTGTTAGTGGTGTTGTGGTTTCGTAGGCCCACGAAAAATATTCGGGGTCATGTGCCAGTGCGTGCGGTAGCACATCCACTCCGAATTCTCCTTCTAGCTCTGGTTGTGATAGCGGTACCGGTTCCCCTTCGTTGGGTGTGGGTAATTTAGTATGTATCGTCGGCCGTTGGTACCGACAGATTTCTAGATGAGAGGAGAAGTCTGGTGAGCTCACCAGCATTCCACACTCATAATGGGTGATCTTCAGTAGGCCTTTATAATCTATCAATACCCGCGGAGTGATGGGTCGTGGCTTGTATTCTCCGGGTAGTTGTTCCAGAGCTAGTTCCACGCTTTTAGGGTGGAAGAAGCACACGAACGCGGTGTACCCGCTCTTCCCTCGGATCGGCTTGAAATATTCGACCACCCCGAAGTTAATTATATCTTCGTACATTTGTGCCTTGTCTTTGTTAGGTGGGAGGAGAATGTGGATCCTCCGTCCTGCTTTGTCTTCTATGACCCGTCTGTTCGGTTGTTCGGGAGCCTGGGAGGTACTTGGTTTTACTGTGGCTGTCATCCTTGTTTCCTGTGGCGGTGGTTAGGTGGTGGTGGTTTTGTTTCCTGGTGCTCATTGTGTCGCGGTGGTCTTGTTGTGGTTCCGTAGGTGGTGGATAAGTTGAGTTATGTTCTTCGCGTCGGTCTTGATTTTAACAACGGAGACTGGCTCTCTGTTGATGTCTGTCAGTAGCTGGGCCGACATGATCGGTGCCAGTTCGCTGAGTTGGGAGGTGATCCTCCCCCAGTTGGTGGTTTTTTGTTTTATGAGTAAACCCAGAGGGTCGTCGGGGCATAGAATTACTCTTTGAATTTCGTCCATGGTGGTTGTGGTTTCTGTAAAGGAATTGATAAGTTATTTATATTGTTGGTTGTGTCATAAGGGGTTTCGTACGTCTTTTGTGGGGTCTACCCTCATTAGGGTAAGGTAATCCATGAGTTCTTCGATTTCCGCGGTCGTGGCTGTCGGGTAAGTCTTATTTGGTCTTCGTTTTCGGTGACGTTCTTCGTTCAGTTCGGTGGAGTCCCAAAGGACTCCTTGGAATGGATCTGCGTTTATTCCTGCTGCCTCGTCGATGACTATCGGGCTCGGGGGTCTGGGTGTTGTGGTTTGGATGACTTTTATGTCATAGGATTGGGGGAGTGGTGGTTGGTCGTATCAGTTTCGTCGTTCGTCGGGTCGCAGTTAATTGGTTCTGGTGACGGTATTAAGGGTCTTACTTCAAAACGCCCAAGGTCAATTGTTAGGCGGCGTTGTACTTCGCATATTTGGTCGTGATGGTGTAGTGTTCTGGTTGATACCCAGTTTTGGCATGGTTCGTGAAGAGTCTTAGGTGGTGGTGAGAGTGTTCCTTTTGGTAGTGTTTGTGGTTTTGCCTTTTTTACTATATATGGTGATGTTTTGTGTCTTAGTGCCTTTTTGTTTGGTTCCTGGTGGCAGGATACAGAATAGTCTGTTGTCTTCTTGAATTTCTGTCAATGGTTTTGTGGTAGGTGGTGGGTTTTTTGTAGATTCGGGTTTGGATGTGGATGTTTGGTTTGTGTAGCGTAAGTAGCCGCGGAGGTCTTGGAATTCAATCTGTCAGTGGGTGGGTGAGGTTCGGTTTATGTTACGGATCCTCCCGTAGCCTTCCAGTAGGTTGACCAATTCCCATAGGGGTGCATTTTGGTCATGAGGCACTAGTACGCAGTTGGTTGGGCTTGCCATCGTTGGTTTGTTTGTTCCTGTTTAATAGTATTTTTTTTTGTTTATTAAATGTAACTCATGGTTTTACCCTCCCCTTCTTAAAAATTTATCGCCCCGATAACGCGGGAAGTTCCATCTTGAAGAGGCTTATCCCATTAATGGTTAAGCTCCGCTTCTTGTTGGGGTAGTTTGTGTGTTTTGTCGGGAGTTGTCGCACTTTCAGTTTTGGGAGTGTTTCTAGTAGGAACCGTCGGTTTTGGTTTGTCCAAGTTTATTACTGTAGAGTAGGAGGATTTGTTAGCGCGGTTGTTTCTGTATCGTAGTATAAGTAGTATAGTAATAGCGGTAACGATAAGTATTTGTACAGTAAGTCCGCCATAAAGTGTATAGTTTGTCGTTTTTATTTCTCTTTTATGGTTTTTAATGTTTTGTAATTTTTCTATTATTTTATGGATCGATTGTTTTTGTGTTGGCCAGGAGTTTCGACTGGTTGTTTCGGTATGAAGTTCCTCGATGTGGTTTAGTAAAGATGGATATACTTCTGTGATGTTGAGGGTTAACTCGGGTTTATATATATATTGTATTTCCGTTTGGCGCTGGTTTTCGCTCATGAGCATTACTTCCAGAGTACTTGCCCTGCATCCCTCTGCAAGTTTGAGTACCCCTATTCCGGTTAATTGGACTATTTTGTTTGGGTAGTTGTTGCAGCTTATGCGTATAGACTCTGGCTTAGGTGTTGAGAAGAGCCATGAGTTTTGGGTTTTCAAGTAATTCCACTGTATCTGGTTGTTGCCCGTTATAATTACTTCGCATCTTCGAAGATGGTTGACGTCAGGTCGCAGTAGCATGTTTATTTCGCAATCGTTGGTGTTTGAACTTAACTTGATAGGTTCGGCGGCAGTACATATGTAAGCGTAGTGTGTTTTGAAGCACTCATTTAAGGTGTCGTGGTTGAATTTCAGATAATTGTAGTGATCTGCGCTCAATGCTGGGTATTCGTGCGATATTTCGATAAATGCGGAGCTCGTTGTTAGGTTGTTTATTATCTGTGGAACCATGAGTGGGTGGAGCTTATATAGGTCGTATGGTGTTATTGACACCAATGGTACATGTAAGATGATCAGTACGTGACCGTTCTTCCTGGTCGCGTCGACCTTGGAGATGTGTGCCAATTCTTCAGGGCGTAGGTGTTGAGTTGGAATTGGTAGTTCCCCATGATCCAAAGAATTTCTGAGGTCGTTAATGATTTGTGTCAATAAGGTAGGTTTTATTAGATCCGGGTGCACTTGTCTGTTCTTTAGCTGCGAGAAAATGGAGTTCATTTTCCGTGTTGTTTCTATTTGGTGATCAAGCGCCGCTATTAAGGTGTTTCCGTAGTTGGATAAAGTTAGTTCGTAGCCTAGTGCATCATTTTGATCCATTACTTTGGCTATTTTTGTGTTGAGTATTTCTTCGATTTTGACCAGGGCTCTTGAATGGGAGGTTGTGATGTTGTATAACTCTTCTACCGCTCCACTGACTAGGTGTGATTTTTGTTCTATGAGGTTTATCATTTCGGATTGGTCGTGGTATAATTGATCTAAATTGTGATTGATCACGTCTATTTCGTCATTTGTTGCTAGGCCAAACAGACTTTTGCTAATGCTGCCGATGAATCCCAGAGGTACTGTTCTTTTGGCCTTTATGCTTCGTGGCGGTCTTATGTGATCTTCTGTTTTGACATCCAAGCTGGAGGTATGAAATTCCAAATCGGTATGTGTTTGTTTGAGTTCGTTAAATTTTAGCTCCATCAGGTCTGTGTTCAATGCTAATTTGCATCGTTGTGGTGCCAATACTGCTTGGCATTGTCTGAATAAGCAATAATATTTTTCCAAAGGTTGTGGGTTTATGGCTAGTCCGGTAGTGTCCCAGTGGATGATAATTCTCCAGTCAGTTGTTTTCAAGCGCACAGTGTTAAGTCGCTCGTAGTATATGCCTGGATTGTTTAAGATTTTCTCGATGTCGAACATCTTTCTATCTTGGCCATTTGTCAGCGCTGCGATCAGCATGATTATCCAAATTTGGTTCATGTTGTTTTCTTTTCCTGTAAAATTCCGTCGAGGTTAGTCCGAGTCCTCCGTTCTGGGGTGAGCGATTTTTAGTTTGTTCATGTGTTTTCGTACTGTTTTTCCATTTGGTAGTTGGAGAACGACATTGCTCCGTCCTAGAATTTCTACGATTTTTAAGGGTTTATTGTAGTAACTGTCGGATTTACGGTTTCGGGGTTCATTTAGGATGTACGCGTAATCGCCGACTTTCGCGTTTAGGGGTTTTGTTTTTTTTATCATAACGTTCTTTTGATTTGAGTTTTGCTTTAATTTGATTTTGGCCGGCCTGTATGCGCATCTCGTCTAGGCGTAAGATTAAATCGCGTAGGTAGGTGTTGTAGGTCCTTAATTTTTCGTCGCTGGGGATGTGCATAGGGAATCACGCGACGCGTCCGAATACTAGTTCGAATGGAGTAAATTTAGTCGCGGCATGTACGCTGGTGTTGTATGTAAAGGTAGAGAAGTGGGCTAGGTGATCCCAGTCATCGAATGATTCGGAATAATTCCGGATGAAGTCGATTAGAGGTGCGTGGCTTCTTTCAAGCGATCCGTTGGTTTGCGGTCTGTAGCCAGAGGTCGTTAGCTGATTGATTTTGAATATGTCTAACATTGTTTGTACGATTTCAGAGAGAAACCTCGTTCCTCGGTCGGAGAGGATTGCTCTGGGAGCTCCAAAACGGCAAATCAGATGCTTAGCCAGTGCATCTGCGATTGTGGTCGCTCTTAGGTTTGGGATCAGTACAGTAATGAGGTATTTTGTGAGGTTGTATTGCATCGTCAGTAAGTGACAATTACCTCGGGGCGTAGTTCTTAGCTTTCCTACTGTATCGATTGATACCTTGTCGAAAGCGTATATTGGGGTGTCCGTAATAATCATGGGTTCTTTGGTTTTTGATCGTTCGATTTTCTTTTCTTGGCAGCTGGCGCATGTCCGCACAAAGTCTAGGATGTCATTTCTCATGCCCGGCCAATAATACCGTTCGCGAATCTTTTGATAAGTCTGATTGATACCCTTACGTCCGCCGATCAGGCTGTCGTGTAAGTGGGAGATTATTTTTTGTCGTTCTGGTTTGTTTGGTAGTTCCACTTTGCCATAGCATACGGTTACTTTGATTGGTGTTTGGTTAAACGTATTGAATAATATCTCGGTTAAGAGGGCCTGGTTCTAGTGTGTCAGAGAGTTCTCCCCTTCTCGAAATTCGGAAGCTACTTAGGTTTTTTCTAAGTAGGACTGTTTTGAGGTTGTGTAAGTTGTCCTTCAACACGTTGATGTTGATGGAGTCCTTAGATTTTTCTTTTATTATCAACGAGAAAATATTGTGGTTCTTGTAATAATTAGTTATGATTTTTCCTAGTCTTGGTTTTTTTTCGTTTAAGGTGGAGCAAGTTTATTGCTCCGATTTCGGTGAGAAGTCGGGTGATTGCAGTGGTTGGTTCGCAGTCTTGAGATAAGAAGTGTACAAGGTTATCCCTTTTGTAAGTCAGGCATTCTCGTGCAGACATTACATTGTTCCTTAAGAGGGGGGAATGCTTATATGGTTTAAATCGGTTGACGGTTCTGAATCAGTTGGACTTGCTGTTCCTTGGGTGTGGTCGGAATAGTGGTTGAAAGGACCTTGTCGTGGTGGTAATGGGAAAAATAATGGTAATTCGTCTGTTGGTGGTTGACTGAAGTCTAGTTGTATCGGCGTGTCGTTTTCCAGGCTGCACTCTTGAATCTCATTGAGGTGGGAAAATTTAACATTCGGTTTGGTGTTAGTTGTGCCTAGGGGCGTACTTCGTGCAGCTGGGGTGCCTGTTTTAATACTGGGGGTCATGGAAATGGCCCTGTAGTGGTGAGTTAAGTTTTCCATTTCATTCGCCTCTTCGTGGTTTGGTTGAGGTGCGTCGGCTTTAGGTTGGGCTCTAGCTTGAGCCTCTGCTACAGCTAGGCGTGTTTTGGCTTCAGCTTGTTTTACCAGTTTCTCGATTCGGGCTTCTAGTTCAGTATCATCTGGGTACATTGGATCGTATTTGCCTCTTTCGTCGAGGATTGAACGTGTTATTTCGTCTACTTCCTCCCCCTCTGATATTCGGGTTGGGAGTTCTGGTACTTCGTCGTCTCCAGATTCATCGTCAGTGGAACCATACTGGGCGAAGGTGGTTTCGCTGCGATTGGCTAAGCTTTGATTAAATCTGTCGATGGATTTTTGGAGGGTTTGTTTGGTTAGTGGAAAATTTGACTTTGTCGGGTTTTCGTCGGTTTTTTCGTCTTCGCTCTCTGCGTCACTGGAGCTATTGGGAGCCGTTGATATCTCAGTTTCTATAGATCCGGGTTCGCTCTAGTGTCGATTATCTGATACTTTGTTTTCGGTCAATTCGAACCTTATTGCACTGGTTTTTGGGTCAGCAATCGGTGGTCGGTTATCTGAAGAATCGTTAGGGGTCTCATCTCTATCGCTGATCCCTGTTGATGACAGCATTGATCCCATTGACATGGAGAGACGTTCGTCGCTCTGGTCGGAGGTGCTGTTACCTGATTTTGTTGACTCATCATTTGTCGGTTTGGGTTGGTTTAGAGTTTTGGTTTTGGTTCCCAATGTGGTTGGTCGGACATTTTGTGTTTTTACTGCAGTATTTTTCCGGGGCAAGCCGGACGTACATGCGAGTGGTGCGTCGGGATTTGGGATTTTGACTCGTGTACGGTGAGCGATTACACTATGTTCCAAATTTGGCATGTCCTTATTAGTTTTTGAGCCTTTCGGCCTTCCTCGGGGCGGGGCTGTTGGTAGGTCCCCTCCTAGAGTGTTAGCTCTAGGTCGAGGTGCCTGCCGTTTAGTTCCTTTTTGAGGACCCTTTTCGAGTACTAATATTTTTAGGTCGGGGAGGTTGGAATTAATTTCCTCCTCTGTAGGTTGGTAATTCTCTTTGGGCATGTCTTGCGGATTCCTGAATAGTGCATCAGCATTGCAGTTTAATTTGCCGGGTTTGTATTTGAAGATGTAGTGGTAACTAGTGAATTTGAACATCCACCTCATTAGTCTTTGGCCAGGGTCCGTGCGGTTATGCATCCAATTGAGCGGTTCATGATCGGCTATTAGGGTGAATTGTCTTCCTAATAGGTATGGGCGAAATTGGTGCATGGCATATAGGGCGGCTAGACATTCTTTTTCAGTGGTACTGTCGTTCTGTTCGGCCTTGTTCAAGGTCCGGGAGAGGTATGCCACTGGGTGGTTGAAACCTTCCTTTTCTTGACTGAGCACGGCTCCGATAGCATAGTCAGAGACATCGGTGGTTAGGATAAAGTTTTTTGTAAAGTCCGGGAATTGGAGGATTGGGTCGCTGCAAAGGTGCATTTTGAGGTTATCAAAGCTTGCTTGTTGCGATGGTCCCCACTCGAACGGTTGTTCCTTTTTGAGTAGATCGGAGAGTGGTTTGGCGATTTTTGAAAAATTCTCTATGAATCGTCTGTAATAGCCGGCAAGGCCTAAAAATTGTCGTATATTTTTCGCATTCTTTGGTCTTGGGAAGTTTTCTACTGCGGACAGTTTCTTTGGGTCTGGTTCTACTCCTTTGTCACTTATTATGTGTCCCAGGAATGCTACTTCCTTTCTTAGAAACTCGATTTTGTCTGGTTGAAGTACCAAATTTGCGTGTCTTAATCTGGTAAATAAGTTTCTTACTTTCCGTTCGTGTTCGTGCAGGTCTTTGGCGTAAATTACTACGTCGTCTAGATATACTAGCATTTCGACGTTTTGTAACCCTCGTAATACTGTATCCATTAATCTCTGGAACGTGGCTGGAGCTGTTTTCAGCCTGAACGGCATTCGGTTATAGTGGTAGTGTCCATTTGGTGTGCTAAATGCAGTTTTCCATTTATCGCCGGGTTCATGGGAATTTGATGGAATCCTTGAGCGAGGTCGAAAGTGGAAAAATAGGTCGCTCCGCCCAACTGATCCAGAATGGCGATGTTAGGTAGTGGGTATGCATCCCCGGTGGTTCTTTTGTTCAGTTCGCGGAAGTCGATGACCATTCTCCATTTTGGTCTTCCCTGACTATCGTTTTTCTTGGCGACAATCCATACAGGGTTATTAGCGGGGCTATTTAAAGGTTCTATTATCCCGTCTTTTAATCCTTCCGCGACTGTTTCTTCAATGACTTGTTTGTGTATCATTGGATAACGGTACTGCTTGGTATGTATTGGCGTATCGTCGGTGGTTGGTATATGATGGTTTACTAAATTTGTGTGGGGTAATGAATCACCCGGTATTAAGAAAGTATCGTGGAATTCGTCGGTAAGTCTGTCTATGCTTTCTGTTTCTTCCTCGTTGAAATGATCTAATTTCAATAATTCCTTTAGCAGGGTAATTCTCTTTGTTTTCTCGAGTATCGGAGTGCCAGGTTTCTCATCGTCCGTCTCGCTATATTGATCGAAATCGGGAAGGGCATATTCAAAAGGGGGCAGTTCCATTGGATTTATTTCGATGATGGTGTCGTTGTCTAAAGTGTTGATAGCAAAAATTTTGCATGTACGCTGGTGATTTGTTACCAGGCTTTCTCCGATGAAGATATCTTTATTTCCCACGTCTATACGAGGAAGGTATCCTTCTTGTAAGTCGTCGTTTTTCAAATCAATTTCGATCAACTGCTTACTTCTTGCTTTGAGGGTGTATTGTCGATGGCTGTTAGTTGGTTTGGTTGGGTTTTCTGTTAAGTATTCGGATTCGCTTTGAAGGTCGGACATAAAGGTATCTTGGAGTTCATATTCTCGTTTTGGGTTGAAAAAATTCGGCGGATTTACTGCGGGGGTGATTCTTTTTCGGTACACGAAGGACTCTTGTTCTCGGGTCATAAATGGAATTGGGTTCATGACATCTCCTGATATCATTAGTGTTTCATAATGATAGGAGATGACTGCTTCTTCGCCCTTCATATAATCTCTGCCTAATATAGCGTCATGTATAATAGGGAAATCATTTAGCACTACGTGAAATGGGTTTTTCTTTCCCTTGATGGTGAGGAGAGTGGTTCCTAAGGTTTTTAGTGTTTTTGGGGTAATTCCTTCCAGTTCAGCCGGATCGCTTGTATCAATTAGTACGGTTTTTGCAAGTGAACTCAATTTAATCAGTCCCACTGAAGTTCCAGTATCGACCATAAAGGTTAACATGGGCCATCTTCCTTCCGGTATTTTAAAAGCTACTGCGGTTGGACGGTTATCCGGTTCATGACTTCCTCTACTTCCTCCACATTCAGTAATGAGGACCTCGTTTGATCCGCTATTGTTAGTACTTGTCGAGTTGGGTTTGGGGGTGATTGGTTCTGTTCTGGGCTCGCTCTCGGGGAGTCGCGGCGAGCCCGATAGGAGTTTAAATCCTGGTTGTTATCTTTGGTTCGTAGATGATCGACGTCGGGATCTTCTTCGCGTCGAAAAGACTCGGGTTTAATGTAGGTGTAATTAATCCGTCCGTCATTTTGACGTGGGTATCTGTTATTCCAATTATTGATGTTATATCGTCGATTGGGTTCGTCGGTTGATCTATCGTTGTTTGGGCGATTATAAGATTGGCGGTTTGATTTGTATCCTCGATACTGCCTATCCGGGGGTTATTGTACCGGGAATTGTTCGGGTTTGGTTGGTCTCGTCGCCAGTTGTATTGGCTCGATGAGTAATCTCCTCCTCGACGCTGCGGCGATGGTTCTCTTCGGTAATAATTGCGGTTTGTAGAGTAGTTTCCTTCTCGTCTTGGTGGCGATGGTTCTCGTCGATAATAACTGCGATTAGTCGAATAATCTCTTTCTGGTTGTGACGGAGCTCGATAATAGTTCGGGGGTGATGGGCTTCGGGGTCGCGAGTCGCGGACGTATCGTACCGACTGGTATCGTGGTTCCTCCGATTGCCAGTTATTAGGGCGTCTATCTTGGTTATAATAATAATTTCACCGGTTTTGGTTGTACGAAGCTGCGGAATACTCGGTACGCTCCCAGTCTTCGGGTTGAGTGCGATGATCTTTTATTCTGGTATCTGGAATAATCCTGGCTTCCATTCTGGTCTCCATTCTCACCGCTTGTTCGTATGCTTGTTGGAGGGTATCTGGTTGTCTTGCGTCTACTTGTCTCGCTATATCGGGATGTAAGCCGCGTATGAAGACGTCGATGGCTATTTGGTTGAGTGGAGTCATTTGTTGTTCGAGGGTATCGGCACTTGCGTTGGGCGATTTTTCTTTCAGCGAGTTTTTGGCTCCGCTGAGTAGGATATTTAATTTGTTGTGAAAATCTCCTGCCGTGTCTCCTTGTTTCATAGTTAACTCGTTGATCTTTCCAGTGTAATACGCGTAGTTCTTCCCAGGGGCGAATCGGCTTTTGAGGTGGGCGATAAGCTCGTCTATGGTATTAATTGTTTTACCATACGTGCTATCCCGAGCCTTTCCTTTTAGTCGTCTTAATAAAGCTTTGCAGTACTGCGTCTTTTGTTCCGGTGTGTTGAGGAAAATTTCGCCGTTCCGTACGTCTTGAATAAAATCCTTAAGCGGTATGCTGACGCTATCGAAGTTTCGTATGCCGATGAGAGCATTTTGTAGGTTATGGCTGTCTGCGATGCTAGTCATTTGTTGCTCTGCCGCGGTCGCCATATTTGATGCCCGGGTTCTTTCGGTTTCGGCTGTGATTATGCGGTCAAAATCGTCGTCGGTGGCGGCGTTCACAAGGTGGTGGGGAAACGAAATTTTGAAAAATGGGAAAGAATAAAAGAGGGGGAAAAAAAAATTTTAGATTTTACGCGACGAGGGAGTTTTTTTTTTATTTTGCTCTTTTATTTAACGGAAGCGTTGTTGTGACACTTGTCACTAAATCAATAACAATTTCTAATACAATTTCTAACACATTAATAAAATACATTTAAAATAAGTAGTTAAGATAAATTTAAATAATAAGAATTTAAATAATATTTACGAGCGTTGCGTAGACTGTTTTAGCGCGATTATTGTTTTTATAATTTCAATTAACATAGAGAATAAAAACTCTAATGTAGTATTTTGCAATAACATAATTGCAATAATCGTTAAACAAATCATTCTCAATTAAAACGATAAAATAAATAGAACGCATGAATTGCGAATATATACGCGCGCACACATACAACCGCGCTACATGCGAATTACGCGTATGCGTGCGAATCAAACTACTTATCCCCACCAAGCAGCTTCAAGGATGATCATCGCAGAGAGGGGGAAGCCGATCAAATCGCCGCCTCAGCTATAAAAGCGGCACCTCACGTATCAATC